>JAGGAP010000326.1:0-34227 GCA_017657235.1 Termitomyces sp. T73sscA | reverse complement strand
TAAAGAGAAAAGTGAACATAGGTCAATAGGATAGTTATAAGTCAGAAAAGCTTGCACTTGAATATGCAAGGCCTTAATCGAACGAAGTGAAGTTGAGGCTGGAATTAAGCCCATATTTGGAGCCCTAACCAAATGAAGTGAGGTTGGAGTGGAGGTCACTCACTTGGAGCCCTAACCAAATGAAGTGAGGTTAGGGTGGAGGCTGCATATGGGGGGGTTTGGGGGCGAAGCCCCCAACATGATGCTAGCTGCGTGCCGAAGGCACGCGGCACATCTCGTTTGATAGAGGCCATATATATCTGGCTAAGCCCTTTAATTTAGCCCAAATTCGACGAGAGTGGAAAGAAACATCCCTAGCATGCGCGGTACCGGCCTCCTGATCAGGGGTCATAGGGGGGTAATACACCGACCAGCTGCAGATGAGTCGACATTACTTTATTTTATGATAAATGTTGGCAAACACCAATGCTATATTACACGTAAACTGTTTTTTTGGACGACTTTGTCTCGCTGCCAGGACTACATGTGATAGAAAGTTACTTCCGTGACGAATGCTTAGTTGATGCAGATAAGTAAATCATCGTGGTAGAGTCTAAGAACTAGAATTTGAAGCCCGAGAAGCGACAGGTCGTGACGATTACTTACAGGCCGCCACATTTCAACAAAGTGATGTTAAAACCTAGTATGCAGAATGTTTTCGTTATGGAGTTGAGGTCCATAACTGCGGACACTTAGCTCAAGGCTGGGAGATGGATAGTTTTGATTGTGAGGTGCCATTGGGAAGTAGAGGCATAAACATGTGGAGAAAATGCGCGCACGTTGAGCGTGATCGATTGAAGGGTTATGTAAATATGATATCAAAAGCGCCGGTCAGTTATGATGATCTTTCACACAACCAGCTTGAAGGATAAATGGGTCGTACAGACCTCTGGCTCGATAATTTCCTCGAAGAGGAAGCAGATATCGCGGAACAGAGTCCATATCTCGGCATAATCAGAACCCCTGCGAGCTCCTCAACTGTTTCAACCGATGGAAGCCTTACGACACCAATCCCGACTCGACCGTCCTTACCGGAAGGGTTCAATGTTCCACACATACAGCCCAGAATATCTCAAAAGAAAAGCCTCGGACAACTTGTATCCCCGTCATCGCCCAGTCTGCCACAGTTCACGAGACCACCGACTGTGGTGCGATCTCAAACACTCCCAAGGGTATTCCAGATAGAAAACAAACCACGACGGCGACAGGCGGAACTTGATCAGCTCGCTCTTGCACCAGAAACAACCGAGAGAATACGACGATGGGTCATTGGCGTTGCAATTGGTGTGTCCTGAATTTAGAATGACAACGCGTGTTGTCTCAAATTGAATTTTAGTCGATTTCGACGTAGACGATGGTCCGGTCATCGACGGGATATACCCAACCTGCATTCTAATGCCTGTCGAGGCAGAGAACTTGTGAGGCGTGTGGTTCATATGGTGTTGTTCAACTAACGAACACTCTACGATAAAGGGCATTTTCCTCGTTTCCTGACTCACTCCAGTTTGACCAAGGATCTCAAAGTCACTCGTTCCGCATCCGTGAACAGCTTTCTTCCACAATCGCGGAGAAGAGACCGCCAACGAAAGATGGATTCATCTACGGTTTTTCGCATTTCACTCAGAAGAAGGACCCGAATTCAAAGCGGGGTTATGAACAGGTAAAGCACCAAGGAATCCCATTTGAGTTGCACTCGTTGACCTATTTCTCAGCGCTCAGTCGTAATTCTTACGCAACATCAGTATCCGGCTTTCTTCTCGCTGTTGATATCAATATTGGGGCCCTTGTTCCAGAAACATGGAATACCCATACTGGAAACAGCTTGCCAAAATATAGCGACATGGTATGGTGTCACATGTATAGGGAGTATAGTACTGACTGACTACAAAGTAAAGGCACGACCCCGTTCCAGGAGAGACTCTGGAGCTCGCTTTTCTTGGCTCTCTCATTCGCCTCGTCCTTCCTCTCAGTGCCGATGAACAACAGTTCATACCGGGTCCATCTGCAACTAGGAAGTATGACCCTCGAGAACATGTGAGTAACAACAATTTCCAAACAAACGCCCGCTAATTGACCAAGGTCGTCCCTTCGTCTTCATCGATGATTCCGTCTCCCCTTATGCTATTTGAAGGGGCAGTGACGCAGCTTTGGTCGATATGGGAATGTCTCGTACTCTGCGAGCCTCTTCTCATTTTTGGCACGTCACCAGCACAGACAAGTCAGGCAGTCTGGTGGCTACGAGACCTGATGCGGCCAGTATGAAGTCTTCGGATTCTTGAGGGACCGAGGCTGACTTGTTCATAAGATACCTTTCGCTGGAGATTTTCGTCCATACTTTACTATGCAGGACGGAGATCACTCTGCGCTGGTCAACCGCCTTCCTCCAAAACCTGGCATTCTTCTCGGTGTCACGAATCCTTTTTTCGAGAAATCGTGTGCCCATTGGCCTCACATTCTCAGCCTTGGGCATCGTGGAAGTAAAACTCACACAGCTCAGACGTCAGCTTCTGGTGGGCCTGCTGGCCCTCTGCCAGGCTGGAAATCCAAGACCCATAAACGTTTTATCTCCAAAGATCGCACTCTACTCAAGCAATTAGAAAGCGCTTTGCATGGCGATGCCAGACAGAGTATGTCGACATTGATTGAAGTATACTGAAAGTAACTGACGCAAAACATCCAGAACTGCTTGCTTCTCTTGCGTTGCGCCAACACTTTCACTCTCGCACGACAGAACTCATCACGCCTCTAGCAAGATACCTCAATACTTTGATACCCACACCTATGGAGGTTGCACGGACCTCGATTCATAATACCCTTCGCCTTAAGTCTTTTAATAACACTAATTTTTTCGCTTCACTGAAGGCTCATGGGAGTACACTACCGTTTCGCTCAACGAGTAAGCGCACAGAATTTTACGAGCGTCTACTGAAAACGCCAGGGTTTGGGTTATGGCTCGCGCAGCAGGAAGAGATTGTAGAAGGAGTCTTAAAGGAGAAACAACTTGTATAGCATGATTAAATTATGACGCACGGACCATTGGTAAACAGGTATCAACATGTTCTAAAATTCAGTTGCTCGCTCGTTGAGGTATGTTCAATTCGTACCATCACCATCTCCTCACACTATTCTCCATTTCTTCACTTGTTGTGTGTGCGTCCCGTGTATCCTGTTTCCAAACGATTGTACGAGTTTCTATCTGTATCCGTAACGCATGTAAGATTCTTTCCCTGTTGTCGGCTGATATTGGAGAGCCTAGTCCTGTATGCACTTCACTGTTGTCCTCTTTGTTGTTTTCTTGTCTGTTGTTATTGTCACGTCCATACTCAAGTGCTCCTGTGATTCTTAACCTACAGAACAAAGACTTTTGGAACTTTTCGACCATTGCCACATCTTAGACCCATTGAGAGTCGATCGACGCTATGCCTAAAGACGACTATAATTTGTACGCGGAGGACAATTACCGGAGGTCGTCCCATTCACAAGAGGAGGTTTGTGGCACACTATATCGTCGCGCGTGACTTGCAATTGATTATAATGTAGAGTGAGCGTCAGCGCAGGGATGATTCAGTGGAGACAATGATCTCTAGAGTTGAGCCTAACACCGGCGACAAGCGCCCTAGAGAAGACGATCATCACGAGCGTATCGCTTCTCCGGCTTCACGTCAAGCTGATGCGAATAACACGCAAGCTTCCCCTCAGATGCAAGGGGGAAACCAAACTTCAAACCAGATGGGTAACAGTAACTTTGTGGGACAGCACATGGGAGGAATGCATATGATGAACAATGGAGCAAGTGATATTCCTGGGTATGACGCTTTGTATATTGGCGACTTGCAATGGGTCCGTTTGTCTTGTCGTTTAGCCCTTTGTCATTATGAATTGTCTCACACATGTTCCTTGTTTCTTTTCATTTGTACAGTGGACGACTGATGAGGACCTGCGCCGCATCGCGGCCACTCTTCGAGTTGACATTGCCCTAAAGGATATCACGTTCTCTGAGCATAAAGTTAACGGCAAGAGCAAGGGGTGAGTTGGTAGAAAGTAGGTAGATATGCACTGACAGGCCAATTCTTGGTAGGATTGCTTATGTAGAAGTTCACGACCACAAAGGTGCCCAAATTTTAAAGCAATGGTTCGATAATCAGTGAGTCACTGTACTTCTGGCCTCGGAATTTGTGTCCCCTGATCGACGCCTCATGTAGTGATTTCCAGAATCGACGAGCGACAGCAACCTTGACCAATTCGGCGCAAGGCAACCCGTTCCGCACTCTACCGAAAGGCACGTTATTCTACCTCTTCGCAAATTGCTTTATCTAACTTCTCATCAAGAACCGCTTTCGCGAAATACGCAAACTCAGGCGCCATCGTCAATACCGACGATAGGCACTGGGATGGGTCGCGGGGGTCAGAATGCACGGGGGAACAACATGGGTATGATGAATCGTGGAGGTATGATGGGCGGGGGTCTGATGCGGGGGAACATGATGGGAGGCGGGATGGGGATGATGGGAGGTGGTGGTTTTATGGGCAACGGCGGTTACGGTGGCAATCATTTTGGTGGCGGACGGGGCGGTATGGTGCCCCAAGGCCCACGCGGTGGTATGATGAACGGCGGGCGAGGGGGTATGATGAGTCACGGTATGGGCGCGAATTTTTAGTTTCTCTAAGTCTACTCGTTGTGCAGTGTTTCGCTTACTGTGATGCTTTGGATGCCAATTGACCGATCCGCATTCAATATCTGAGCTAATTGCTTCAGTTCTGATCGCTTCAACTTCTGCAGTAACGATGTCAAGGTGCCGAGAGCAAGACGGTCTTAGGAAGAGTTTATGCGTATGACCTTCAAGATGAGGGCGTTCTTACATCGACTATATTTTCCCCTTTGCATGCGCAAGTGTCCACATGCATTTTCTTATGTAATTCGAACTTCCATCATCAAGGTGCTACTAAGTGCTGCGTGTCGCAGCTGCAGGCTTAATATTTTCGTTTTTTGGTGTACGTGATTATTCCCAGAACGGTAGAAGTTTTACTGCGCTCTCTAACGTACACTAGCACTCTTCACTCCGAGTCCTCCCCCGACCCTTCCTTGAATTTCTTCCACTCTCCTAACCGACTTGGGAGCTCCTGGTCTGGACCTAGTGTATCCTTGCGAGCCGCCCATCTTGTTGCATGCTCTTGATGCTCCCAGTTTTCCCACGAATTGCGGTCGCCTTTGGTCCTTCTTTCCTTCGTGATCTTTTTTCGTCCATCTCCCTGAATGCTCGTATCATTGCTACGTCGCTCTGACTGATCAATCTGTCAGAGACTCTGCGTCGGATCTGTCAATATAGAGCAACAGATGTGGAGATTTGCATTTCGTACGAGGTCCCACTCCAGCGTTTCTCGGTCGGTCCCGATTTCTCAAAGCTGATCATCGTCAACGTCGAGGCTACCGGCCCCAGTCAATTGACATCCTTCTACGGTCCTTCGTGAATCATTGCTTCCCTCCCAACTACCAAACCTGGCGAGACTACGAGATATGTGAGTGGCTGGCAGTTCGTCATCTTATCAAATTCATGTACCTTCACAACTCCTTCATTTCCTCGCCATGTGTACGTCATCCAAACATATTTTTCAAGTTAAGCAACTGTGACCTGATTTTATTTTGTTAAGCGTCCGCGTTATACGACCACTTAATCACCTTCGGTCGGTACTCGAGCTCTCGGCCGTTGTTACATTTCTGTTGCTTGATTAGGCAGTTAGGTTTACTCCTTTTGGCTGCGGCCGAAGACCCGAAGTACCTACTGGATTTTCTACACATTCTTTAACAATCTTGCTGTACAAATCAATTTTTCGACAGACGTACTGACGTTTCGTCCCTGTTTGTCCAACTGTCAAAGTAACTCACTCTGATTGTAAGTCAAGCCTTGCTCTTGTCGGCATCACATGTTTACAAAACCCTCATCCCATCATCCCATTAGTTGCTATCGGTTCAATCTATTTCGACGGCTGCTGTTGGTATTCTATCGATCAAGTGCCAATCTGCGGTACATCATCCCTGTATCCCTCTCTTACATTGATATCTGAGATGACGCTCACAGTTCTACGGGTCCACGTGCTTTACGGTTGTCACTTGTGTATATGTTCGGCGGCGGCATGGTACTGGCTAGTATCGTAGAATCGTATGCGTATGTTGTCCCTATCTGTTCCTCAGTCCAAAGCTGGAGTCGAAGCTGTGTGAGTTCTTCTTGGACAGAAAAAATGCCCCTGCACAGGAAATTGCAGGCTGTCTGTCATACTTGACTTTCAAATATCACGTATGTACAACGGATCAGATGTCTAGTGTTACTGATTTGTGTACAATTCAATGCATAGGTCTATTCGTGCGTTGCTGTTCGTAGCGTCAGGATCGTTTCTCGTGACCACTAAGTATAGATCTCCCCAGTGCCTGGGAGGCCTTGTTCGTCTACGACTCCGTTGTATTCAGCATGACGATGTTGAAGACATGGATGAACCGAAACGAACTCATTCTCACCCAGGCGAATTCGATCGTCTACCCCTCATTTTCAGAGATGGTGAGCTCAGCAATTACTCCTTAACGACAACCCCATATACTTTTGAAAGCCATTTATGAGAGGGGATTATCGACGTTTGCAATCGGGTTCGTACCAAAATCCAACTGGTACGATCTCGCCAGTCTGACCTTTGTTGGTATATCGATCACAATAATATTGTGGCTGATGCTTAACCTTCATGAAAACGCCAATGCTGGAATTTACTCAACGACAACAAGCATCACTTGTACATGCATGGAATACCTATCCCCTCCTGCCGACTTTGAACTCAACACAATTGGCACGGGTGACACATGAACATGGTGAACAGCGGCACCATCGCCCGTTTGAAAACTCAAACTTGCCAAGGATGATACCACCATCATCACAACAGTAATCATTTTATGATCATCGCAAAACATGTATTCTTGGGTTTGACATTCGATAAGAATGCTTCTGTGGAGTGACATCTGTCTACTTGTATCTTTTTGTCAGTTTTATATTTATTAGAAACTGAATCCCTGTGCTTCTAATCCGTATGTTTTTTATCTCTAGGCTCCGAGATAAGGTGTCCCGGTCATCAGCATTTCTGATGTAACGTCCGTGCTGTTAACTTAGGGTTGCTTTTTTGAATTCAACATTCGATCCTGAGGTATGCAACACAAAGTACTCGATAAGTTGACTTGAGATTAAAGAAATTTTTAGTATATTCTGATTTTCTCCTGTTTTAGTTCGAGTTTTAAATCTATCTGTCGGCTAATCAAAAGTACCTGGATACAAGTGTTGGCCTTGGGCACAAGTCATTAATCAAGCTTATTAACTATCCTGTGGCCCCTTTACGATACTTACCGAGCAAACCTTTGTTCTTCTTCGTCTGTCAGCACGGCCTACACACAAGCTGGTGTGATGCCAGATAGTGATATTTTGCGGCAAATGTAAGTGGACTGCTCCAACACCAGGCTTTATCGGCTTCTTGGTCAAATTAATGCACATCCCTGAATCAGATACCTCAACAATTTTTTACATTTCTTCGCAATCGGTATGTCATTTTGATAGTCTCGACAGTCTTGACCAGATTCCCTCTGTTCAAGCAATTTTGTTCTACGACCACCTAATCACTTTCGGTCAGTATTCTGCACCATAGACTTTACGCCTCTCATATCTTGCCACCCTGATTAGGCAATGAAGTCAACTACCTTTGGCTGCACCCGAAAACTCATAGTACCTATTGGTTCTTCGTCAACCGTTATTTAGCATTCACTGGAAACCTTGTTGTCATCGCGCTCGAGCTAACGAACCTTCCTCCAGACGTGCGCCTCGTTCTTATGTTTCCCTTTTCCAACTAACTCCAGTATCAGAGGTTAGCCAAACTTGCCCTTGTCATGGAATATATCCATAGTATCATTGTTCCTTCCCCCAGTTGTCATGACTACAGTCTATTTCGACAATTACTGTTGGTGTTCAATCAAGTGCTCGTCTGTAGTACGTATGATCCTTTATCCCTGTCTATTGTTTGACATGTAACTGTGCCGACAGTCATCCTGTCTTTACGGATCTACATACTCTACAACTGTTCCTTTCGCATTCTGGCATGCATGCTCAGCAACGGCATGGTATTGACTGGCATCGCAGGCGTATGTTTACTGCTTTGCGTTTTATTCATTCAGCCTGATACTGAAATCACCATCGGGCAAGTGGGCTCTCTTTGGACAAACAAGCGTGGACCAGAAAAACGGAGGCTGTCATACTGGGATTTCACATATCACGTATGTATACCTGATAAAGCTGATTTAGATTACCACTTTTCTAACATCCTATAGGGCTATCCGTGCGTTGCTGGCAATGTCATCAGGAATGATGATAATCATGAATTACAGATCTTGCTAGTGCCTGGGAAGCCTTGTTCGTCTATGACTCCATCGTATTTAGCCTCACAATGTTTAAAACATGGGAGACCCGAAACAAATCCATTTTCAATCATATTCACAATTCGATCATCCACCTTGTCTTGAGAGATGGTGAGCTTACATATGCCGACGATTTTCCTCCCTTTGCCTGACTCCAATTCTAAGGTGCGATATACTTTGCGTGAGTTGTCCAATCAGCCGATTTCCAGGTTAAACGTAGACTTACATTACCCAGTGTCATGGCACTCGCCAATCTTGCAAATATTTTGACATTCTATGTTCGTTTTTTGCTATATCCATACAAGTATCCAACTCGAGGCTGATGTCATCCCTAGTTTTGTGGCGTATGTCCATTACCTCAACACAAACCATATGACCACTTCCTTATGGCCTCTCTTGCAGCCATTCATGCGCGGAGGATTATCCACGTTCGCGAGCAAGTCTGTACCATTCCATATCTCCACGACCTCATCAAGCTAAACAATCCCAGTATATCCGTCACGCTGATATCGCGTCTGATGCTCAACCTTCATGAAAAAGCCAACGTGGGGATTTATTCGACGCGGACGACCGTTTTAACAAACGTGGAATTCCTGCCTCCTGCTGAAACTTAGTTTGTACTGGCGATGGGTAGCGCAACACCATTCAACTGATCCAAAGAGCCATGCTCAACCAGGGCGATACCAATTTGATCCTCACTACATACGGGTTCTGCCAGTGGTGCCACTGCATTAACATTGCGAAACTATTATGGGTATTCTTGACCATCGTTTAAACCGGACGCATTAATTTCCACCCAGTCCTGTGTTTTCCAGCTGTGTCCCTTACAATGCTTATAATAAAGATTGCCATAGACCCTTGCTCATTTTGAATCTATCTGAGAAGGGTATGCCAGGGCTTGCTTGCTCGACTATCTGTCCGATTCGGATCTGTCAATGTGGAAAAGACCACGTTTGGAGAGAATCGAAGAAGTATGTCAAACCTTTATGCATCACGTATAAGGTTTATGACAGCGTTCTTGGCCTCGGTCGCGAACTTGAACCTTGCCGTGCTTATATTGTCTTTGGACGCAAGTTTGTTCCATGATCACGCTTCGAGTGCTTCCTTCCCTCCTGCCACTACGGTCCATTGACGGTCCATTACCCAAGCTGAGATGCTGGACGACCCTTCACTTCATTCAGAGATAGTCGACGCTCTACGGGACATGTAAGCAGCCTGATGAGCCGGCTTTGCTGGAATCCGTCGATACTATTGATCGCATGAACTCGGATCAGATACCTCAACAATTTTCTACATTTCTTTGCGATCGGTATGTCATTCTGATAGTCTCGACAGTTTTGACCAGATTCCCCTCTGTTCAAGCATTCCTGTTTTACGACCACTTAATCACATTCGGTCAGTATCCGGCATCGTAGCATGTACGGTTACCCCTTTCATATCTTGTTACCCTGTTTAGGAAATGAAGTTAATTACCTTTGGCTGCACCCGAAAACTCAATGTACATATTGGTTCTTCTTCAACCGTTATCTAGCCTTCATTGGCAACCTCGTTCTCATCGTGCTCGAGCAAACGGACCTTTCGCCAGACGTGCGCCTCGTTCTTATGTTTCCCTTTTATCTATCCCGCTAACTCCAATGACAGAGGTAAGCCAAGCCTTTGTTCTTATCATAGATTATTTTAGCATCGTTGTTTCTTCCCTCAGTTGTCATAACTACATTCTATCTCGACAGCTACTGTTGGTGTTCAATCAAGTGCTCGTCTGCAGTACGCATGATCCTTTATCTACCTATCGTCGGAAATAATGGTACCGACAGTCATTCTGACTTGGCGGGTCTACGCACTCTACAATTGTTCTCTTCGCATTCTTGTATGCATGCTCTGCAGTGGCATATTATTGACTGGCACTGTATGCGTATGTTGTGCTTTTGCCTCTGATTCATGTAGAGCTGGTACTAAAATCATATGACAAAGTGGACTCTCTTTGGACAAAAACTGAGCGTCCCAGGTCGGGAATTCGGAGGCTGTCATATTGGGCTCTCACGTATCACGTATGTACACCTGATGAAGTACATTAAGCACCACTTTTTTAACATCCTATAGGGCTATACGTGCGTTGCTAACCATGTCTTCAGGACTGATGATAATCATGGATTCCTTACAGATCTTGCTAGCGCCTGGGAAGCCCTGTTCGTCTATGACTCAATTTTATTCAGCCTCACACTGTTCAAAACATGGAAAACCCGAAATGGATTCATCCCCAATCATTCCCAAAATACGATAATGTACATTTTTTGTAGAGATGGTAAGCCTATTATACCGGAGATCTTCGCAGATAGTCGTCTGATTCCACCCACAAGGTGCGATATACTTTGCGTCAGTACTTTAAGCCAAGGATGGCGCCCAGACAAAAAATGAACCTTATATCCAGTGTCATGGCATTCGCCAACCTGGCAAATATATTGACATTTTATGTATGTTTTCGACATACCCATATATCTCTTGAGGCTAATAATATCCCTAGTTTTGTGGCGTACGTCCATTACTACTCCAAAACAAATCATACTAAAGCTCCCTCTTTCGTAGCCATTTATGACTGGAGCGCTATCCACGTTCGCAAGCGGGTTCGTATCGTTCCTAACTCGCTATGATTCACCAGCCTGACGCTCTTCAGCATATCCGTCACGATGGTATCGCGCCTTATGTTCAACCTTCATGAAAACATTAGCACAGGGATTAATACGACCACAGACAATACCAGCACTCCGATCCAGTATTTGTCGCCTTCTACGGAGACGGAACTGGATACCGTCTGGATCGGCAATATGCAGCACGACAACATCCCATCTGTTCGTAGTATCAGGCCTGTCGACGACTATAACACGAATACAGATCTCACTCCATCATTACCACTCCAGCGTACTTAATAAGTCACCTCTGTATGATGTCGCAAGACTATTCGTATTATTGGTATTAGTTTACATATTCCGATCTCCACTCAAGATGTATTTCTACCTGTAGACCTTACGACAGACTGCTGTTACGGAATAAGGACTTTTTGGATGGTCATCTGCTTCGGTGCGATAAAAGTCATGAGATTGTAATTGCAATCTAGCGTTATGGGCATTACGCACACACTGTATCAGTGGCAATTGTTGATACAATTAAGCATCATCGCTGAAAGATAATAATGTCTTGCTATGTTTCTTTGATTTCTTTCTTGACGATGTCTCTGATTTATCTCCAGCGTCGGCAGGGACCTTGCGCTTGTTTACAGAAAGTTTCGGTGTACTTTTAGATGACGAGAATGATAAGCCTGTCGTATGCGTTTTGTTGTCTTTAGTATCATTGGTAGAGATGGTATCAGAAGCAACACCCGCAGAGACCTCCTTTGGCGCTCCTGGGTCTGGGAGAGGTGGAAGCCCTTTCTCTAAAGATCGAGGAGTCAAACGCAAGAGAAGTCTCCTTGTTAACCACTCTACCTTGGCGCCTAATGTTCTCTGCCTCATAAGCCGTGAGGTGCTTCCCCTTCTTAAGAACCACTACCTGGGGTTTTTCGTCACCGTCTTCTTCGTCTGCGCTTCCTGGATCATCGTCGGGTCGTGTGGGAATAGAAGGCCGCCTAGGTATTGGTGGGCGGCCGGATCCATCATCCTCAAACTCCTCGTCGAATGGATCGTCAGTGTCGGGCGCACCAGCAATTCTATTCTTCAGTTTCTGAAGAAAAGCTGGTGTATGTTGGCTGTAAGCTAGCCGAGATGAGAGTTGGTGACGTGTCGGTTCCTTAGGATGCATCGAAATATGGCGCTGCGGAGAGATAAAGATTTCGACGTTTCTCAAGTCATGACGATGGGAAGAACGGGCGGGAGAACCAGTGGCAGTGCAACAATTTCAGCAAAACCAAACCTCGGTATCCAGTGAAGCTTCAGTTGGCGCCCGTCTTGCTTTCATGCACGATTCTTTGGCTGATGAAGAAACCCCGTTTCTGTTCAATCCAACCCCCAGAAATTCGCCCATACCGTGGTCTCAATTCTCTATTGCATTATGGATTCAATTTATTGAACCTTTAAGCACTCAGGTCATTTCCCCATTTGCACCACAGGTCAGCTAAGAATTAAATGAATAGCACAAGCATGAGCCTGACAAAGTCTTCTATGAATGGGTTTCCAGCTCATTCGTGATATTGGAGTCACGCATGGAAATGACGCCCAGGTTGGGTACTACGTTGGAATTTTGGTTGGTCTCAAAAAACGAACCAAATGTTTGAGTCGTTGAAGTGCTTGCGATGAACAGTATTCCGTTTTCTACATGGTGCAAGCTATAACAGTATATTACTGGAGTCGAATCTCTGATCATATTGGCCGCAAACCTGTCCTTCTGACCGGATTATTCAGCGTGTCTCTATTCATGTTTTGCTTTGGGGTCTCCAAAACCTTCTGGGGCCTCGTCATGAGGTATATATTACTACACTTCTATCGACAAATCTGATCGAACGTCGCCTCCAGCCGTGCTTTTTACAGCGCTCTGAGTAAGCACCTTTACAGCATGAAACAACTCTTTTACTCATATTAGTCTGTAATTTCTAGATGCAAATGTTGGGGTGATCAAAGGGTACTTGTTGAAACTATTGAGAGTGTCCATATAGACTGATCTGCTACCGTATCGCTGCACAGCATGATAGCCGAAATATCGGATGGCACGAATTTGGCACAGGTAGTTGTCAGGTCCTGTGAATGTGTGCATTAACACTTCCTTGCTATCTAGATGGTCGCTTTTGTGCCCATCACGTGGGCAAGTGGAGGCACTGTAAGATACCTCCCACATACTCACCGTCTTCTGGATCATTCTGATGCTCACTTTTTTTTTTCACAGATAGGCCCATTTATCGGCGGTCTTCTATCTCACCCCGCCGAGCGCTTTCCCGAAGTCTTTGGAAACAATTTTTGGAGAACATATCCTTACCTCTTACCCTGCATAGTTCCCTCTGTTTCTTCAGCACTTTGCTGGATTATCTCCTATCTCTTTTTAAGAGAAACTGTGAAGAGTCCGAAATCCCTTCGCTCATTGTGGCCCAGGAATGACTTACCAAATACCGATTCAGCGGCCGGGGAGTACGGAGAGTCGGCACGGCCCTTGATACCCATATCCCAAGGGCCAAAATCTTTGCGGGAACTTCTGACTCGCAAATTGTTAATAACAGCCACCAGCTACGCTTTACTAGCGCTCATAGACATCGCCTTACGCACCCTTCAACCCGTCATTTTTTCGACACCTATCGCACTAGGCGGCCTGGGCTTAGCTCCGCTGGCGATTGGGAAAGTGTTATCTACCATTGGGTTCCTGAATGGCTTTATCCAAATTTTCTTTTTTGCAAGGATCCATAATTACCTTGGATCTAAAAGAACATTCATGTTAGGGCTCTTGATGACTTTTCCCGTGATTGTCGCTTTCCCTATAATGAATTACGTAGCGAGAACCCATGGTTATGGATCATCGCTTTGGTCTATTCTTGCCCTCCAAATTCTCTTTACCCCAGGCATTTCGTTTTCGTTTGGTATGACCCACCACCCTTACAAATCTATGACCTAAAAGATCTTCCATACATAGGCGCTGCACTAATTTTTGTTCAGGCTTCTTCTCCGAATAGAGCTTCCCTTGGCGCGACAAATGGCTTCTGTCAGGTACGTATTCCAAGCAGCACGAACAAGGGAGACTGACGTGTCTCTAGATGACAATTAGTTTGACCAGGGCCATTGGACCTGCGCTATTCAATTCCTTGTTCGCGTACTCCATCGACCATCGGTATATGAATGGATATCTCATTTATTACCTCCTGGTTTTCATCTTATGTGGTGCTATTATTTCGGCTTCGCCGCTTTCCGAATAGTGAATGGATTTTCTCAAGACTGACTGCAGCTTCCTCCTCGTTCAGTCGGATGTAGACTAGGCAAACCGAAACTTAATTGTGGGGTCCCTAGCGGAATACCTATGTGTCTGGTCTGTAGCTTTCAGGGGTGAATGGTGTAGAATACTCAATGAATGGTGCTAGTAAGAGTTCCGCATGCGCAGAGTACAATATATAGGCATTAGTAGGACGAAGAATCGACTTCCTTCGTACATCGGACAAAGGACATCCTCCATCTCAGTACCTTCCAGGTCCTTCACCAGAGCGAACGATGGGCAGTAGTTCCAATAGAAAGGATAACACGGTCACGAAAGCTAGAACGACGTTTTCGAAGTTGGCCAAGTGGAGCTGTTTACCCCAAGGCCACAGCTGTGACCAAACAATGATTTAAGCGTCAGCGTCGGAGTAGGGTGATTTGGGCAAGTTCGGTCCAGCCGCGGCGGATCTCGAAAAGTAGCTCCGGCTTTCCGGTCCGGCGACAGCTTGCCCGAAACCTTCTTCAACTTTAATCCACTGGCTGTCCTTCTATCTCCTGCGACACCCAAATGGCCCTCGGTGCATCACGCCTCATGCGGTATATTAGTAAGAGAAGTCCCGGTTCCCCATAAGACTACTGGCTCGTTGTCCCATTCATCTATCCACTTTTTTCGACATTTAAGGCGGGTAGTTAAGGCGGCAGGACTTAACATTACATGCCATGGCCCGACAACAGGCAGACGAGGAAACTCCTTTGCTTCAGGAACAGCCAAAAAAGAGGACTCCTATCCCATGGGGACAGTTCACGATTGTTATGTTTCTTCAACTTACAGAACCATTGACATCTCAAGTGATATACCCGTTCGCACCTCAGGTATGTGTATGAATTACTTCTGTGCGAATCGTTTCGTTGACAATCTCTGCAGCTAATACGAGACGTTGGAATCACGCATGGGGACGAAACCAAAGTTGGATATTACGTCGGGCTCATGGTTTGTTCCTTCCGCGATGAAGCTTCACCCGTGAATGAAACGTCTTATAGCAATCCTTATTCTTTTTGACGCAAGCCTTTACAGTTTTGCATTGGAGTCGGGCGTCAGACTTTATTGGACGGAAGCCAGTCCTACTGATTGGTCTACTTGGGCTTTCTATTTCGATGTATTGCTTCGGGCTTTCTAGTACATTTTGGGGCTTGGTTCTAAGGTTTGTCCGATACTATATTCCATAACCACCAAGTTCTCTAACTCAACATATCTAGTCGATGTCTTAATGGTGCTTTGAGTATGTATGAATCCTTATCATCATCATGACATTCTTGAGCTAGATCTTGCTAGATGGAAATATCGGCGTAATGAAAAGGTAACTGAGTTTATTTCGACTTGAACTGCTGTTCTTGGACTCAGAGTTGATGTCCCAGTATCGTAGTAGAGCTAACGGACTCGACGAACATCGCACGGGTAGGTTGCACTTCTTTGTTCATTGCCCATCTATGATCGACCCTGCCCACTTAGGCATATGCTTACCAACCTATCGCATGGTCCACAGGTGGAACTGTAAGATCGAACCATGGGTGTTTGATGCTATTGTTGACGAAAAGAGCGCAGCTTGGCCCTCTTATCGGCGGTTCTCTTGCACGACCCGCCGAACGGTTTCCAGGACTGTTTGGCAATAACGAATTCCTCAAAAAGTACCCTTACTTTTTACCTTGCGCGGTTCCAGCAACATACGCAGCGGTAGCATGGCTCATTACCCTTCTCTTTCTCAAGGAAACCCTCAAATCTCCTGTCTCAATCGCTCGATTCTTAAAATTTCGCAAAGACAGGGTTAGTTTGCCTGCGAAAGGTGCCGGATCGCAGGGCTCACTAGATCATCAAGGTCAAGATGTGCGTGATGAGGAGAAACCGCTTCCATTCCGTGATCTTCTGACTTCCAGAGTCTTACTCGCGGCTGGCAATTACGCGAGCCTGTCTCTAGTGGATATAGCATTCCGTGCAATCCAGCCTCTATTTCTATCGACTCCTGTCGCTTTCGGGGGTCTCGGACTATCCCCACCTGTCATAGGTAAAATCCTTTCCGCGTATGGCATCTGTAATGGAGCCTTCCAAGTATTCTTCTTCTCAAGTATTCACGACCATCTCGGTTCCAAGAGGACGTTTGTCGTAGGAATGGCATGCGCCTTCCCGTGCTTCATTGCGTTCCCTCTAATAAGCGTAATGGCAAAGTCACAAGGCGTGACGACACCTGTCTGGGCAGCAGTTGCTTTACAAGCCCTAGTTTCTATTGGACTGAATTTGTCGTATGGTGAGAACAAGGAAGGCAGGGTAGCTACATATACTAACTGCTTTCAGGAGCCATTTTCATATTCATTGCGGCGGCATCCCCAAACCGTGCATCCATTGGCGCGACAAATGGTTTAAGTCAGGTGGGTCAGGAATCATATCCAGGAGAAACTATGACTAGTGTTAATCCAAGTATAGATGACTGTGAGTCTAATGAGGGCAATTGGCCCGGCAGTGGCAAATTCTCTATTTTCTATCTCTATCGGAAAGAACTACTTGGGCGGTCACCTTACATATTACGTACTAACCGTGGTCGTGTGCATTGCGATGTATATAGCGTCGTTGCTTCCTCGGCAGTTGTGGAGTCGATAAATTCTGATAGACAAGTTGATATTACACTATTCCGTAGAGAGCTCACTGTAAAGAGGCAGTGGCCTACCAAACAAGGCCAAATTTCGCAGACCACTGTAACTTGCCACGCCTCGCTTGTTCCCCACTGTTGCTGGTCAATTCTTCTTGGTTTCTTTCTCTTCGTCTCGTCTATCTACTATGAACTCTTTCCAGGCCCTTATGGCGCTAAGCCATACACAAACCAAGTTGGCAGCTGAGGACGTTCAGAATGCCCTCGCTGAGCGGACGCGTAGGGAGGAAGAGAAGCAAAGAAAGGCAGAAGAACGGGACAGGAAGGAGCAGGAGCTAGCGAGGAAACATCGACTTATGATCTTCGAAGAAGAGAAGAAACAGAGAGAGCGTCAGTTGAAACGAGAACAGGAGCAAGCTGCTATTGAGGCGGAACGCCAAAAGCGAGCAGAAATGGAGCGCAATTCTTACCAGCATGGCCCCAAAAAGGCTAAAGCACTCTCTGATGGCTCTGCTCCGAAATGGCCTTCTTCAGCTTCGCAAACCCGAACGCAAGAGGAAGTTCGAAAACGACGGTTGCCAGATGATGATGACGACGGCGGCGGCTCTGCCCCTGAGTTTCTAACTAGAGAAGAGAAACGCCAGAGAAAGCAACAGCAGGAGATGCGGAGGCTCTTTCACTCTACGAAACGCTCGACTACCTCCCATCTCAAAGCTGGCAGACGTCTACCCGGTGGTGCGGTCGATGTAATGACAGGGTCACAGTCGGCTTCCAATTCCTCTCCATCAGTAAAGTCTGTTAGAGAACGGCTGACCGCGATGCCTAACACCTTGACCAAGCTTAACACAGTTAAGCGCGATACTCGCACTATTGATGAAATCATGCAGGACCGTGCCAAGTTACGAGAAGGTAAAACCCTAGAAGGAGATCAGGCGCGCGGCTTCGACAATTGGTTTACAGACAAGAAGGAGTTTAAGAAGATGGCGTCCACTTCAAACGCTCCTTCTGGTGCAAATACGCCTTCTTCTCGTGAGTATGCCGATTTTTTTCTCCTGGTTACGCGATTCATTTCTAGTATATTTTAAAAAGGCCGCAGTGCTACTCCTCAACTACAGATATTGTCGACGAAATCGACTACACTTCCTAAACCGACACCATCAAAGACGGCTGCATCCAAAACAGCTGTGTCTTCTTTGAATGTCAAGACCTCTTCTGCGAATTTCAAACCCAATAGTTCCTCTACGAAGTCAAATTCATTCTACTCATCTAAAGCCTTAAATGGCATTGGAGGCGGTAAAACGTCTGCCTCCGCTGGGAAGAAACGTCCGCGTTCTCCCAGTCTATCCGAAGAATCAGATGTGGATTCTGCGCCACCTCCCAGGAGGCAGGCCGGCTCAGGATATAGCGATGCTATCTGGCAGATGTTCGGGAAGAACAGGGATCGTTATGTCAATCAGGATGTCTTCAGCGACGATGAAGATATGGAGGCAGACGCGTCTGTCCTCGAGAGAGAAGAGCTGCAGAGGTATACGATTGTCACCATCTTCGACTCAATTCATCATGTTTTGACCTTTGGCCTGTTCGCAGCGCTCGTCTTGCGAAGAAGGAAGACCAGTTGGCGCTTGAACAAGAACGCCGCCACGAGGAGGAGAAACGTAGACGCAAGAAAGAAAAGGAGAGGCAAGTCCGTGAAATGCGTGGCTAACTCATCGTTCTTCCTTACAAACTTACAAACAACTGGACCGGATGGATGGACATTATTGGGCCTTGGTCTAGTACTATCTCAGTACCATGCAACTCTTCAACCCTGTCCAACTTGGACATCACATAGATTCTTTATGTTCCTCTTCTCATTACTCATTCTGCATAGATTATTGCATTGCCCATACAGACCTAATTGTATCAGGCTCCATTCACTGCATTGTATTGCTGTATTCTGTACTCATTGAATCATTAAATTGTGTCATTGTGGATCATTTATGTTGTGTAATTGGTGCGAGATGTGCCATTTGTGCTATGTATGTATTGGATTGACGAGGGTTGGATAGAAGACAATGAACAGTCAGACTCTTCAAGCGCAAAAACACGAACTGCCCTCTGCAAGGCTCGAACTTGCGACCTCAGGATTGCGTAGAACAGAACTACGTCATATTTCTATGAGACCTGCGCTCTAGCCAACTGAGCCAAGAAGGCGTGCTTCTAGAAGTAATTGCATCCTTTGTAGTCTTGTTGGCAAAGCTTCTGAGAGGCTTTAGCTGCTTTAAAACAAGCTGAGATCAATAAAATCCGACACATGCTTCGAAACTAAACCTGATCGACTGCTTGCATTTATTTCTCATCATATTAATTCTCGAAAAGATATTCTTCACTGAAAACATATGGATTCTTTGTGTCTGTCATGGTTAAGCTCCAAGGATATATATCAGCTAATGACAATGAATTCTTACTGTCCAAATTGTAGACAATTTGGGATTCTTTAGGTGGGCATCCACATAGAAGAGCTCCTAATGGTTAAAGCCTGCCTGTTTTTTGAACCCTTTAGATGGCCAGGCTGATGCTTTAAGTTTAGTGAAGGACAAATCTGGTGATCTGAAAGTTCCTTGGGCTCTGAATCCATTATATATGTTGAAGGTGTGGAATAAAGACTAGAACATTATCAGACAAAATATACAAGACAGTAAAAAATATGTGGATGGTTTTGCATGAAGAGAACAAGCCTATGTATAACTGTGCAGGCAAATTCCTCAGGCAGATAACATAGGTTGCAGATAACAACTATTTACTCAGTTATGTAGTAGGTCAACCATTTTTTGATAGTAAGTACTAAGTACTAAGTACTAAGTACTCATTATAATCATCAAAAAGTGTAGTAGCATGGCAAGCTCCACAGAGCCTGCTATAATAGGCACATCCACATCATTGTTGACTGTTAGTGACTTTGTATTTTCAAGCAGTTTTCAACTTTGAAGATGATAGTTAGTTATGTGCCAATTCAGTTTTAATGTGTGAGTTATTAATGCAATATATTAACATAGGTGCAGTCTTTATTGTGACTATAGCAGGCCAAACGGTTGAGGTATGCACTGGCAAGGTTTTGAGTAGCACTGATCTTGCCATGCAAATGCCAAGTACATGCAGTGTCACAAAGTGGGTTGTGGGCTTCTTACTAAGACAAATTCAGGCACACAAAAATAGCATAAAGAAGTTATAACCCACAAATGCACTTTGGCAACTTTGCAGGATTGACCAATGTTGATCATGGATTGTGCAATCCTGTAAAGCTTCTGAGGCCTCTTATTTCTGCAGATAATAACAGGAGGCTTTAGAGATTTGAGGTAAGCTACCCAAATCCTATTCTAGTTAAGAATAAGAAATAGATCTTTGGCAGTTTTTAGCAGGAGGCACTGTAAGGGCAACCTGCAGAAGTTGTGGCTAATCACACAACTGGCAGAGGGAAATCCAAAGTATATTAATATATGTATAGGTAAATAAGTATTAATAGTTACGCATCTGACAGAGGAGAATCCAAAGAGAACAAGTCTAAAGATTTACTCTGCCAAGCATTGAAGAAAATAAAAGATAAGTCACATGATACCTAAGTCACATGTCTGGGTCACATGCTGAGATCACATGCCTAGATCACATATGCAGCTGAGTCTGAAAAGAGGGGAAAAATGATGGCTAGATGGTAGGAATTTCCCCTCTTTTAAAACCCAGCCCAACTTAACGTTTGAGGGAGTCTGGCATTGGACTGAGTAATTAAAAAAAGAGTGACTGAGGCAAGGAAATATAAGTGAAAGGAACATCCTCTGACATCAAATCCCCTTTTAGAGTGTGGCACCTTGATGTGCAGGGTAAAACAAGTCTTGAACTGCTTAATCAGTTGATGAGATGGAGTAGATACCTCGAATGGCCTGGAATGCATTGAGATGCATGCAGTAAAATTCCCTGACCAGGGTGGGTGCATGAATGCCATCAGCTGGTTTACAGGAGATGTTTTCAATACTATAGCCCTTTCATTTCACCTTGTACTGCAGTTTACAACGAAAAAGGCAGCTGTCCAGAATCTTTTCCATCTCATACTCAGGGCTGTCTAGCACCAGAACTGGGGGTGGGAGTGGCAGAGCTCATTGTCCTGGTATGGAATCATCTGAGGCTGGCAGGAGATTAACTACATTGAAAACGAGGTGGAGCTGTCACATTCCAAGGAGCAGGTGGAGTCAATATACTAGAGGGCCTATTTGTTGTTCCACTACATATGGCCCCAATTGACAATGGAATAGTTTCTTGGAGGGTTGTGTGATAGCAATGTCTGAGCCATCCAAGTACACATGGTTGCTGGGCTTGTATATGGGACTCAGCAGTCATCTGCAGTCATAGTATTGGGCCATGTTGTTCTTAGCCTTGGTCAGAGCTGCCTTAGCCTCCTCCTAGGCTTTGCACATCTGGTCCACAAAGTCATTGACAGACTTGTTCTCCAATAAACATCTAGGAGGCTCAAAGCCATGTGGGGGTGATGACCTGTGTTCAGAAGGAACAAAGAGATCTTGGTAGCAGAGTGAATATGGTTGTTGTACTGAAACTTTGCCTTGGATAGGAGTTCATCCCAGTCATCCTGCTGTTCATTGCAGAATAGGTGGAGGTACTGTTCAAGCTCCTGATTGACATGTTTAGTCTGGCCATCAGACTGCAGGTAGTAGATGGTAGAGGTGTGGAGCTTGACATGAAGCAGATGGTACAGCTCCTGAATGAACTCTGCTATAAACTGTGGACTCCAGTTGAAGACATAGGCATTGGAGAGGCTATGGAGCTTCCAGATATTTTTCTGGTAGAGGTTAGCAGCACCCAGGGCGGAACAAGTAGTATGGATAGAAATGAAGTGAGCTCGCTTACTACACAGGTCTATGACAACCATGACTGCATTGTAACCATAGGAGTCTGGAAGTTTACAATGAAGTCTACAGAGGCCACGCTCTAGTGTGCTGCTAGTACTGGAAGAAGGTGTAGCTATCCAACCAAGAGGTGATATTGGGACTTAGTCCAAAGGCAGAAGTCACAAGTACTGGTGTAGGAGCCAATGTACTGTGACATCTGGGGCCACCAGTAGTTTTGGAATACCAGCTCCAACGTCTTTCAACACCCTGGGTGTCTGACAATTTGAGAGTCATGGTGTTGCTTCACAATGCGCCTATGCAGCTCCAGGTTATTAAAAATGTATATATAACTCTGGAAGGCGAGGAGGCCATCCTGCAGGCCCCACTCCTCTGCATATATAAATCTGACTCCAGTGGTCTTTCCAGATCACAGGGCCAGGGCAGCCTTTGCAACTGAGTTCTCCTAAAGTCCCTCCTAATTGCCCCAATAGATGTTCCAAAGAATACTGACTTCTTCTCCCTGAACAGACATGCTTTCCAAGGCTCAAATAGCAAACAGCTCAGGGTGGAAAAGCACAATATTGATGTTGTCTTTAGCTCCAGATCTGTAGTTTGCATATTGTGATAGCACATCTGGCTTCCCCATAGTTCATCCAGGCTTGTAATGAAGGGAGAAGTTGAAGTTGGTGAGATACAAGGACCACCAAGCTTGACAATAATTAAGTTTCTTGGCTATCTGGAAGTACTTCAGGTTTTTGTGATCCATCCAAACTTCAAACTTGTGTCAGGCTCCCTCCAAGAAGTGGCGCCACTCCTCCAGAGACCAGATGATTGCTAGCATCTCCTTGTTGTGGATCTTGTAGTTGCGTTCCACAGCATTGAGGCTCTTGGAGTAGAAGGCAACCAAGTGCCACTTGCCATTCTCCGAAAACTCCTAAAACAGGACTGTGCCTGTTGCAAAATTAGAGTTGTCAACTTCAATATAACAGTTATTATTGAGGAAGATAAGGACTGGCTTGGAGGTGACAGCAGCCTTGAGGGCTTCAAAAGCCTCCTGCTCCATATCTCCCCACTTCCAGGCTGCATTCTTCATGGTGAGATTAAACAGCAGGTGTGTGTGATGGGAAAAGTCCTAAATAACGCTGGTAGAAATTAGTGAATTCCAAAAAGGCTTGTACCTTCTTCTTGTTGTAGGGCACTGGCTACTGCATAACACCAGCCACTTTTACTGAGTCTATCTCCGCCATTCTATGCAAGATGATCAGCCCCAGGTACTCAATGCAGGTCTGCTCAAACTTGCACTTCTCTGGTTTGAGATAAAGCTAGTGTTGGCAGAGACAGTTCAAGACAATCCACATAATACAACAATGTTCCTCTAGGGCTTTAGTATAAATGAGGATGTCATCAAGATATATGCACACTACTCCATCTGCAATCAGGTCCCAGAAGATGTGATTCATCATTGTCTGGAAGGTGGCTGAACTATTTGTGAGCCCAAAAAACTTGATAAGGGGCTCAAACAGCCCATGATTGGTCTAGAATGCTGCCTTCCACTTGTCTCCCTTCTGAATGTGGACATTATTGTAGCCCCATCAAACATCCAACTTGGTGAAGTATTGTGCACTTCAAAGGTTGTTAATGAGCTTGGAAATGAGAGAAAGGGGGTAGCAGTTCTTGATGGTCATTGCATTGAGCATGCAGCAGTTTTGGACTAACTAAAAGGAACCATTCTTTTTTTTGATGAAGAACACAGATAAGGCCATTGGGACTTTTGAGGGACAAATGTGTCTAGACTCAAGGTTCTCCTGAAGGAATGCATTCAGCTCATCCTGCTCTTTGAAAGCAAGCATGTAGACCTTGCAGCTAGAGGGAGTAGCATTGGGCATCAGCTTAATAGCATGGTTCTACTGCTTGTGCTCTAGGAGTGAGTTAAACAAAGCTTTAGAGAAGATGTCCTTAAAATTGTGTAGGTGGAGAACTGCATCTCAGAAAGCCCATGAGGTATTGTTTGCTGCAAAGACCTGGGCCAGCTGCTGGAAAGTGGTCTGACTGGCCTAGATCTCTTCAGTGGTAGGCAGTATCCATAGAGTGGTGGCATAGATGCAGTCTCCTACTTCAATGGCATTGTCTGATTGCTCCAGGTCCTGGACAAGTTAGAACTCCTTTCTGCCATCCTTTTCCTGTCCAAGATGCCTCTCACAGTGTTTGTTGTTCTTGTAGAGGGCCTCTCTATGAGAGAACACTAGGGGTGGAGAGTCAAAAAAGTTAAGGTCTGCAAAGAGGAGGTGTTCTACCTGACAAGCCTAGATGGCTGTGCATTCCTGCATAGTGGTGCACTGCTCCTTCTCAACCTCTTCTGCACAAGTAGTGCAGCGCTTGGGGCAATAGCTCATACTCACCTCTTTTTTGACCCAGTTATTCTCTAGATTGTGCTTCCAGAGCCAAGTGTAGCCAAGGATCATGTTCTGCTTCCCCAGGCTGGTGACTGCAAAGGTAGCCTGCTCAGCATGAGAGTTGTAGTGGAGGACTAGGTCCACTACTGCGCAAATGGATCCAGCTTCATTTGGGGTCCCATTAATGTTGTATATAGGGATCAGAGAAAGGAGAGGTTAAGTGGTGAGCCTGTGACACTCCACATAGTTAGCATCCATGAAGAGCTCTGTTGCTCCTGAATTAAGGAGAACCACAACGCTACAGACCTGTTGGGTATTGGTAGTTTTTACTTTTACATTGAGTTGGAGCAATTTGGAAGAGGGAGTTGAGGCTACTACGTAGCATTGGAGAAGGCAGCACTCCTAGGCAGGGACACAAGAGTGCAGCGATGGGGGTGATGGAGAAAATGGAGAAGGTGTCAGAAGTTCAGTTTTATTTTAAGAGAATACATCAGAGGGGATGCTTATGGTTGCAGATGCAGAGGAGTTAGCAGAGACTGTATTCATTGCATCTACTGACCAACAGGCAAACCAATTAGCATTAAGCAATAGGGGTGTACTATTCACTTGTTGCTTCCTTAAAAATTCTCCTCTGGTACTTTTATAAAAACTCTGTCATCCAATGCCTTCTTGGAGGACTCCTCTGCAGAGGCCATGTCAAGGGAGGGGACCCCAGCTATATCACAGAAGGCTAGGAGCAGAGGCTGCTGCCTGATGAAGATCATGCTTGAGTTCTATAAGCTGCCACTGGTCTTGTGCTACTTAGTACCATGATGCTACCTAGCTGTTTGAGGGGCGTCTCTGCAAAGTTGTCCATGCATTCCATGAGGGCAGAGTGTAGGCCTTCCTGAAATGTGAGGCAGAGTTGAAGGCTGTCAGGGTACTCAGCTTGCTTGACCAGGGCCCTAAACAAGTCAATATACTTGTCTAGGGATTGCTTACCCTGTTTGTACTGATTTTTGTCATAGAGAATCAGCACAGCAGCCTTGGCTAGATTCCAGGAAAAGAACTCATTCAAGAACTCCTGTTTGAACTCAGCTCAGCCTGCAAACTCTGCAACACCGCCTGAGTGTCAGAACACCCTCATCGCATAGGTGGCTGCCCATCCAAACTTTATATAGAACTCATGCAATTTTCAGCTTATTGGAAAAAAAGTCATCTCTGCAGAGCTGGATATAAATAATGCATAATTGAAGGAAATGCTCTCCAGATGCATAGTCACCATTATATGCATTGGGAAGTGCCAAGCATGGAATATTGGCATATCCCTGCATCAAAAAAGCTGGCTCCAGAGCAGAAAGGTGAGAGACCAGCAGTGAAGAAGCAGGAGGTGCAGCCTGGGCTGCAGGGAGGTGCTCAAGAAGCATCCGGAGAGAGTCAGAGATAGTTTTAGTGGTTTGGTGGAGGGAGAAGAGTTTGGAGGTGTGTAAGGATAGAAAAGTTTGAGTGAGGTGCACCTAGGCTTCTAATTGGAGCAGGTGAATCCACGCATCATCCTGTGGGGCTGGAGCCTCTGAGAATGAATCTGAAGGGGCAAGCTGAGGCATAGAAATGCAAGGTTTAAATCTGGTGAAGAGGCAACAAATAGGAGCTTAGATATTTAGTGAGCTATATAGGACCTTCAGACCAAAGATAGAAGACTTGTTCTGCTGTAAGAGCGACACCTCCAGAGGTTGTGGCTAATCATACAACTGGCAGAGGGGAATCCAAAGTATATTAAATATATATGTATAGGTAAATAAGTATTAATAGTTATGCACCTAGCAAAGGGGAATTCAAAGAAAACAAGTCTCAAGATTTACTCTGCCAGGCATTGAAGAAAATAAAGGTAAGTCACATGATACCTAAGTCACATGTTGGAGTCACATGTCCAAATCACATGTTTGGATTACATGTCTGGGTCACATGCTTAAATCACATGCTGAGATCACATGCCTAGATCATATGTGCAGCTGAGTCTGAAAAGAGGGGAAAAATGATGGCTAGATAGTAGGAATTTCCCCTCTTTTAAAACTCAGCCCAACTTGATGTTTGAGGGAGTCTGGTATCGGACTGAGTGATTCAACAAAGAATGACTGAGGCAAAGAAATATAAGTGGAAAGGAACGTCTCCTGACAGGCACCTCTGCACTGCTGATGTATGCTGATATCCAATTTTACACTTTCAAATGACTATCAATAGCACAATATATATAAATTTGCAATTTCAATGAATACAGAGTATTATAATAATGCACAACAAAGTTCAAGATCAGAGTTCAAAACACAATCACCAGAGTTCAAATATGATGGAATTGAAATCAAGGAGTTCCAAAAATCAGAGTTCAAAACATTACAGAGCTCTTCAAACAATTTTAGCTCACAAGGTCACAAAAATGACTTTACTGAGCAGCATTTCCATTGATATGTACTTGAGGCTTATTCTAGCCCTGGCTCTGCATTTGGCACAGTTGGCCAGACCACATTGAGTCTCAGGACCAGATTGAGCATGCCATGGTCTAGAGTAAGCCAAGCCATAGTTAGGTGGTACATATACACCACCATATGTGGAGGACTTCTAGTAGGGATATATATCAGGTTTATACAAGGTAAGTGATGCTCTGCCATTTGATGTGGCAGACTGCTAGTAAGTGATTGGCCACTCCAGCTCTGAATAGTAAAATGGAGCCCTATGAGCATACTATGCAGAAAGATTTGCTGAGGATGGTTACAATGGCTTTTATCCTTTAAAACAAGACTAGGCTGGATAGTGTGAGAAATAGGAGGTGGGCCATACTAGGCAGAAGGGGGTGGCTGAAAGAGAGGTGATCTTGAACTGTACCTATCAAACTCTATCTTGACAGAAGGCAAGATTACCAGAAAATTTGATGAAGAAATTGATAATGTGTGGGTAGGTGCAAAAAATGCATCAATTCATGCTGCTGTGGTATTATAGACAGGAGCTGGTAATAGCAAAGGTGGGGATAGATGAAAATCTTGTGCATGCCAACAGGTCAGACACAAACATGGGCAGAGCAGCATCTGTTATAGAAAGCAGGAAATGATCTTGCTGAAGCAGAAACAGGCTCAACTAGAACAGATATTAGTGCTGATGGGGCAGAAATGAGTGTTGATGAAATAAGTACTGCTGCTAATGGAGCAGGCAAAGATATTGACACATTAAAGACAAATGTAGCAAGGACTGGAATAGGCTCTGATAAAGAACATGCTGGTGATATAAACAATGCTATAAAGGCTGGTAGAGCTGAGTTAGGTACAGTTGGAATAGAAGAAGACTTTGACAGAACAGGAAGGGTAGTGTCAGGTTCCACTAATCTTGGAGGCCACACACACAGAGCGAGTCCTTGCTAGGCAAATGTAGTGTCTAAGTACACTCTTAAAGCTAATTCTGAGTACTCTAGAGGGCAAGAGGGGGCTTCAGACTTAGAAGAGCATTGGAGAGGTAAGGTGAAACCCTGGAGTTATAGCTGGTGCTCTGAGTTGAGCTAACAAGCTCCATGTAAGGAGACGCTCTATTGTGGAAAGCCAAGCCAAAGCTTTGACTACTCAAGCCCACCATCAGGAGGGAGCGAGCACCAAGCAGGCACAGCAGCTGGCAGCTGGCAGGCAAGAGGACAGGCCGCTGGCAAGGGGCAAAGCAGGAGAGTGAGAGCAAAGGACAAGGTTGTCACTGAAGAGCTTACAGTCAAGCTAGTGTGTAGACTCAGAAGCAATGCTATTGCTAGGACTGTAACAAGACTGGAATTTATGTTAATATCAAGACTACTGTATTCTATTGAGATAGTCTGCCTAAGTAGGGGTGCTCCAAGACTGAGTGAATGAGCTCCAGAGTTCTGGAGCAAGTGCCATTAGTGTTTAAGGCAGAGCAGGACATTAGTGTCAAAGGCAGAGCAGAACATCAGTGTCAAGACATGAGGCAACAGTAGCAGGCTTGACTAAAGCATTTAATTGGGGTATGGAGATGTGCAACAGAATGGGGCAGATGCTAGTGCTAGAGGTCTGATCAAGGTATTGGATTAGGTGTGGGGATGCAGAGCTAAGTCCACTGAGTTTAGCAAGTCTGATCAAGGTGCAGGAGTCGAATAGTAGCAGGTCTGATTGAAGCAAAAGTGCCATTTAATTAGTTGCTGTTAGCAAGGTACTAGTTGATGGATTGATAATATGAGAAAGCAGTGGTGCACAGTGTTGATGAGAGTTTAGCAGAGCCAAACTAGGGGCTTCAAGTGTCCAACAGGGGTGCACCAAGATTTAGGATCTATGAGTGGGTGTTGGAAATGTGCCAGGTGGCCTGGGGGGATGGCATAAGTTGTGACATTGCCTCTCCTTCAGTGTTGAATCCCTACAAAATGTCTGGTGTGCAGCAGCTGTACCTGCAAAGTCAAAGTCTGATGTGCAGTCAAAGCCTGATGCTACCAGAGAAGCCAAAATCTCAAAGCAAAAGAAAAAAATTGGAGTTTGAACTTTACTTTTTATTCTTCTTTTCTCTCATGTCTCACTCCTCTTCTCTACTTTCATCCAATCCTCCCCCTTCTGGGGACAAGATATTGGCCTTGTGGGAGGTGTACAAGGAGTACCAGGCAGCATATGACTGGCAACGTAATCTCTAGCAAGTTGCAGAGATGTATCAGCAGCATGAGTGCTTTAGGTACTGGTTGTATATTGATTGTTTAGTTGCAGAGGTTTAGAGGTGCATTTTGACTCCAGGGCCATCCAATCTGGGGCAGACAATGCAGACTGGGCCCCCTCTTTTGCAGTCTTTTCCTGTACATCTTGATTGGCTCTAGCTAGAACCAAGTCAGGTGTAGGCTCTAGAAGCAGAGCAAGTGGCACAGGCAGTCATTGTGCTGGAGCAGTTTGCAGCAGTGTTGGGGCAGTGCCAGAGCCCTCATTTGTTGGAGTAGTGTCAGGTAGAGGCTCTGATGAATACCTTTTCACAAGTGTGTATTGTCTGGGTGACAGTGTCATTTGTCCTTTGCAGCTCATCACATAATTCTTTTTTTTTTTTGAGATAATGTTGTCAGGTGTTAGTCAGAATCAGCCACCAATGCAGCCACTTTATTTGTATTTTGAAGCAGCAACAAGCTATGGCTAAAGCTATATACTACTGTGTTTAGAGAAAATGTAGATAGACAAAACTAAGCCTAATAAAAGAAATTGACAATATAAAAAGAGATGGGAGAGTGCACAAAAAAGTATGACTAAGCAACTGATGTTCTAGAGTATTGAAAAGATAAAGGTCAAGGAATAAGAAGCTTACTATGTAACGAGACTTGCTATCTCAGAAAAAAATCCTAAATAGCTTATTCTTAAGAGTCTGTAGTGTGATGAGATCAGTACTAATACAACTGAAACTGTGGCTGAACATACTTACTCAGAGTAGTGATGTGTGAATAACAACTGACTGAAAAACAATGGTGATAATGATTACTACTCTGTGAAAGATGTTAAGACCAGTAAAGTACTGTGTATGAGCAACTTTGTGCTCACCTGTGTAGTGAAGATAGTGCTACAAGTGCAAGACCATTGCATGTAATGTCAGAAAGTAAGAAATTGGACCCTACTGTTACTAATTTAGCATTCACCCAAAGCAATGGCACCAAGCTGGCAACAGTTCTTAGTTAGGATGATCTATGAAATATGAATGCTATCTGCACAGAGGCTTCCAAAAATGCTCCTTACTCTTGGAACCCACATTTACATCAAGCAAGCGCTGGAGAAAGAGATGCAAGTTCAAGGCACTAGTTGTGCAGTAGAACTTTTCCATCTGCAATGTATGCTGTTCTAGGCACAAGTGTTGCTCTGTGGCTGGGTTGTGGTGGGCTTGTTGCATTAGCTTTAAGCAGGGGTAGAAGGAGGGCTGGATAATGGAGAGGATAGAAGCATCATGGGTCCAGATGCCTGAGGCAGGTTTATTGATAGGGTTGGGGACAAGAGCAGATGGCAGAGGTGGCAGGAGCAAACAGTTCAATGGAGTAGTTGAGGGCAAAGGCAAGTGGTGGGCCTTACCTGGATCCCCTGTGCAAGGCTCCTGGGCAGCTCTGCCTGCCAAGCAATCCTGAGAGTTCCTAAGCATCAGTCCTTGGTTTTCTTGCCCTTGTTAGTATGGCTAGTGGAGGGGGGGTGGAGATGGGGCTTACAGAAGCAGAGGCCCCTTAGAGGAAAGTATCATGAAGTAACTTGTTGGAGTTGCTCCAGGAGCTGGCAGAGGCACATCAGGAGCTGGCAGTAGAGCAGCACATGCAAGCTAGGCTTTGGATGTTGCAGGACAAGGTGGTGAGGGAGCAAGCAGCATTGTAGAATGAGGTAGTAGAGCTTTATAAGAGATTGGAGCAGAGTGTGGAGAGGTAGTTGCTAGAGAAGAAGGAGTGCACAGTGCTAGCCAAGGAGGAGGTTCAGAAGCTTGCAGAGGGGCTGGAGGCAGCAGGAGATTGAGCCTGCTGCAGGGAGTGGTTGGTGAGAGAGTTGGCTAGAGCACCAGTCACAATGTGGAGTAAGTATGTTACTAACTTTTTATAGAGTGGGTGTAGGAGCGCAGAATTCTGCTGGATGGAGCATTGCTGTTGTTTGCCCTGCTGCAGCAGGGGCTTGATAGGATGCCACCTGGGTTCCTACCAAAAGTTGTGCAGGCAATGGAGCAGATGGGGGGGCTGTTAGTGGCACATTGTTGGTGCAACTCTGTAGCACTAAGAATGTGGTTGGAGCGGCCAATGTGGCAGATTCCTTATCTTTGCAGGAGGATGTTCTGGTCATAGTAATGGAGGCATTGGCAGCAATGGCAGAGCAGATGCCAAATTCAAGGTGTCAGCAGGAAGAGTGGATCCCTTACAATTGACACTATTTTTTGTACACTTTTTTGAGGAGTTTCATACTGTTTGCAATGTGTATGTAAATATATTGTATCTATAGTTGCTATGATATTATTTTAGCACTTACAATGTGTTATATTATATAAAAGATATATATACATATAACAATTTTACACATGTATAAATACTAAGCATTGCTCAATTTCACAAGGGTGAAGTTTGATAGAAGAATGATTTGTTCCTCCATTCTGTGCTAGGCTCTATATGGGCTACTGCTATGAGGTTGGGCTATAAGCTGGAGAAGCAGGATTTTAAAACAGTATGAAGTCAATGCACATGAAAAGACAACATACATTGTATCAATATTGCATACATGCTTGAGCAGTCATGATGTAAATAGTGAGGTGTTGAATGCATTAAAATATGAGGCATAGATGATCATAGATACACTGTGAGGGAATTGAGTGATAAATGCTATTCAAAAGCATGTATAACATACAATATCTTGGTGAGGCAGGTTGGGAAACATTGGAAATACTTGGAAAACAAAGATGACAACTGGGCAGGTGCTGGAAGAAGAAGTCATAATAAAGGAGTGCAGACCGAAAGAACATGCTTATAATGCAAAAATGTGGGGCTGAACAAAGGGCTTATTGGGGAGAATGAAGGTATTGCAGACTGTATTGTGGCAAGGTAGGAGAGATTGACTCAGAAGCCAGGGAATAGCAATAAGTAGGACCACGCTAGCAATCATAGCAAGGAGATGTTGCAAATAGTGAAGTTCCAAATGGTGAAGTTGCTGGGGAGTATGCATCGGAGAACTTGGGATATAGACTGGACTCCAGGAAGGACAATGACAATTTATATAGAATGCAACAACACCTAGGAATTTGATCTACACCCATGGGAGTGATTTACTGATGATTGTAAAGTTGCGAGTTTTGTGGGTGGATTGGTCAGTGCTTATGTAATTATTACCCAACAAGCTGGGTTCAAAAAAAGTTGTTGCATTATAGGGAGCCAGCTGACTTTCAAATTTGAAACTAAGTGACATTTTTATGCCCATGGGTCCAAACAACCCAAGTTGTTGCCACACTACAAAGCAAGTACTCCCACTGATAAACTCTGAATTTTGCATAGATATTTCATCCTGTAAGTGATTTTGAACCTTTACTGATTGATTGATGTTGAATTTAGTTACTTTCAAAGTTGTTATTTTTAACATTGTAAACTGTGTATATTAGAGTAGCAAATATTGTAGTCAGATTAACTTGAGGTCAGGCTAATTAAGATGTAAATTGACTGAACAAAAAAGGCTTTAACCAAACAAAGTAAGGTTGAGGCTGAAATTAAACATTGAATATGGAGATGCAGGGCCTTAATCAAGGCTGATATGGAAATTCAAGGCCTTGACCAAGAAGTGAGATTGAGGCTGGGATTAAAGACTGAGTATGGAAATGCAAGGCCTTGATCAAACGAAGTGAGGTTGAGGCTAGGATTAAAGACTGAATATAGAAATGCAAGACCTTGACCAAACAAAGTGAGGTTGAGGCTGGAATTAAGCCCATATTTGGAGCCCTAACCGAACAAAGTGAGATTGGGGTGGAGGTCACTCACTTACACATACTTGGAGCCCTAACCAAATGAAGTGAGGTTGGGGTGGAGGCTGAGTTACTTATACATACTTGGAGCCCTTAGGGTGGAGGCTGCATACAAGGGGGTTTGGGGGCGAAGCCCCCAATGTGATGCTAGCTGCGTGCCGAAGGCATGCGGCGCATCTCGTGATATGAGAATGACTCAGAAACAAAGTACATAACTATATTACATAACTATGAGCCTATACATAAAGTGGGTCCACTGCGGGCATTAAATCATGTGCCATGAAATTAGACTTTTATGGGTACGTGCTGTAAGTTCTGGAAAGATGGTTCTTATCCCATCCATGTTACGGTCAAAGAATCAATCACAAGTTTCCCACTCCATACAATTTCAAATATACTGCTTAAGTCGTGAGACTTTCCAGGAGGAACCTTGGTCACTTGAGCATTAATTTATCATGTATTTCCTAAAGTGGCGGGTGTCTGAGACAAAGCTTGTTTTCTAATGTCTAGTCTTACGAGGATCGACAAAGGGTGGGAGGGTGGTTTTGACGAAGATTTCTGCAGTAGACTGCTGCATTGGAGGTTACCCCATTCGGCCGACCCAAACGTATTTTTGACTTACCGCTGAGCTGTTCACTCTATCAGACGCGAAACAGCGCGAAATTAACTTAGCTACAAATTAATTTCGCGTCCGAGATACGTGCTCCATTTCTTTTCGCTTCCAATACGAATGAATACAAAGAACTTGAGAACTTTCCCAGCCTCGAATCCTTGACCTTGACCCTTCACTTGTTCAATATTCATGTGCAATGCTCGACAACTGACTTCAGCATATTGCCACACAAAAAGCTTCTGAACTATCTCGTAGTCAACAAATTTCAACGCCTTTCGCGAAACCTTGTGGCGTATTGGTGACGTATACGCATGACAATATACAACCATGTAATCTATAGATCTAGGTTGGCCTTGCTATTGTTTCCTTTCCCTTGGTACCTACGTTCGTTCCCGTCCCCGTCCCCGTGGCGTTCGGTCAGCTTCTTCTAAACCCGAGCCTACCGGACCATCTGCTTTAAAAGCGGTTTTCATCTGCGATGTAGACTCTGGTGCTTGCCTTTCGAGCCACAACCATGAGGCTTTCTCAATCTGTTCTGCTTGTATCATTCGCCTTTGTCACAGTCATCCTTGTAGGTGTCATTGTACAATGCAGTGATGCCAATTGACTGAAGGCGGTACCTACATACAGGCCAACGAGGACCCACATGGACAGTGCAACGGAAATGACAACTCCAACGGAAAGGACAATCCACACAAACCTCTGCAAGTTGAGGGCAAAGTCTTCAATCGCTTCATTCAGATTTGGCATGAGAACATCGACTTCGATACAGCTGCTGCAGATCGTAAGTTTGCACGAGTCAATCTTCTACCCGGCTACATGGCGATTACGATATGCTAGCCAACCTTGCATTCTTTGCCAAGAATGGTTTGACCATGAGTAACTCCTTCGGTGTAACTCATCCGTCT
>JAGGAP010000325.1:0-34346 GCA_017657235.1 Termitomyces sp. T73sscA | reverse complement strand
GCCGGCACCGTGGATATATATATCAAAAGTCTGATAAAGAGAACAAACCCAAACCCAAACGAAATCGTCACAGCAGAAGCAGGAACAACCCCCCGCCCCCCCCCCCGATCAAACCTTCTCAACGCTCTCCCTCTCTTTCTCATGCAGAGATCGGCGCTGCTGTCTCTTATCATGCTCAACCTCATCATCATTATCATCATCATCGAATAACGCATCATCGCGTCCTGCACCCTCCTCAAAAGCCGCCTTGTGCTTCTCAAAGTGCGCGCCGTGCTTTCTGCGAACGGTTTGATTTGATTGAGCATGAGTTAGATAAAAAAAAAAAAAAAAACAAGGAATCAATCAAAAGGACGCACTCTGGTCCGATGATAGTAATAAAGATAACGAAAGCCGCGACGACGCCAATCAATATTCCTTGAACCTATTTCGAAAATTAATTAATAATCCTCGTCGAGAAGAAGAAAGCTTAAATAAAACATACAGTTGCATAATCAGGTACGTCGGTCAATTTACCATTGATCATGATCGTCGTCCTTAAATTATCTCCACCAGCTAACAAGAGAGGTCAGTCGCAAGGTCCACACACAGCGTAGGCTAAACCCAAACCCAAGATCACGTACTCGCTTCAATTTGTGATGCTGCGGACGAAACCATCTGCAAACGTGAGGAACAATTACAATTATTAGTACGTGCGCACCCCACGTTGATGATATAAAGGACGAGGGATACGTACGTTACCCACTTGGTACGCGACTCCAGGAAAGGTCGCGCGAAATGCAGGTGGGGACATTTCTGCGAGCTGAATAGGTATCTGTTGAAAAAATGAGGTGATACATGTATTGCGCTTTGGAGAAAGACGGCGTACAACACCCCAAGCACCTTGAACGCCGAATTGAATACAAAAAGCACCCGCGGAGAGCGCGCTGAATGATGTTGGTAGAATCCAGAGCGGGATGAATGCTAGATGAAAAAGATATATATTATGGGAAAACTGTTAGAAATCGCGATTGGCTTACCTCCGATGAGGCATACAAAGACACTGAAATTGGAACTTTAGTGCTAGCTAGCCAAGGAGATGCCGGACGTACATGATAGTCAAACGTCGTCCAGTATACTGGCTAATATATCCCGCGAATATTCCACCCCTGTCTCAGAAGTTACTTGCGAAAAGTAGTATAGATATAAAAATATACTTACGCGATTGCTCCCTGCAATTCAATACATGAGAAAAAAGTAGTTTTAAAACAGAGACGGAGTGCCACGTACGCAGTTTCCGATGATTGTAGCCACGGTAGCGTTATGGCTTGAGAAGTTTTTGGATTGTTGAAGGTACGTGGGATAGAGATCCTATGGTAGGAATTGTAAGACAGTCCGAAATTGGGATCGCAGGATACATACCTGGGAACCATGGGACAGGAAGTTGAAGCCTAAATGCGCAGCATGATCAGCAGGACTCGGTACCGCAAGTAGGGTGGGCAAACACACCAGTCATGAGCAACACGGCGTAGATGCATAGAATCCAATGACGCTTGAGCATCTCCCCCGACTCCCTGATGAACACCCTCGTCTTCTTGCTGGTGGAGGTACCCTTTGCCTTCTCGATCGCCTTGGCCCGCAGGAAGACCTCGCTCTCGGGAAGGAACGCTCGAATTACTGCTGAAAAAAGGGAGATACCCGCCCCAGTCCAGAAAAGGCTGCGCCATTTTGCAGCGGTTTCAGGCACGAGCTTCAGATTGATGCAGGCGGCGAGGAGGTAGCCGACAGCGTATCCTTGTTGCAAGACTCCGCTAGCAAGGCCACGAGCCTCCACGGGCAGGTTTTCTAGAGCTGTGGATGCAGCCAGGCCCCAGATGCCACCCATTCCGATGCCAAAGAGCGATCGACACGCCAGGAATTGACTGAATGTATTGACAAAGCCACCGCCGAGTTGTAAGACTGCGACAACGACCAGATTGCCAACGAGCGGCCATTTCCTGCCAAATCTGTCGGACAGGATACCAAATATGACCTGTTGTTCAGTTCAAAAGGACGAATGAGTGAGAGAGACGAGGAACATACTGCACCGACAGATCGAAACAAGAGGGTCAGAGTGATGGCGGTGGTCTAAAAGGATTGGAGTCTGGCACATAGAAGAGAACATGGGACTCACGACTGTGTGGGTGGATTTATTGAACTGTGTTTGAAGCTGGGACACGCTGAGAGAGACGCTGAAAAAGTCAATCGCATCGCACGTCCACGCGAGCCATCTAAGACAGGCGTCAGGCAGGTCTGGCGATGGACAAGCTGGGCACGAACCCTGAGAAGAACAGAGCCCACTGGACCCACGTGAGACTGAGGAGAACCTGGAGCAACGGGCGTGCTTCAGCGCGTTGTTCTCTGCGCGGAACGAGGTTCTTGAGGAAGTAGGGCGCCATGGCAGAAGAGATTGAATGTCGATCGCTATATATGAGGCCATCACGCGGCTACCAGTTTCCGGATCTCCTCTCCATGCTTCTCATCAGTTGGCATGTAGGTCCAGGGGTCGTCAGCTGATAGCGTTCTGATGTAGACGTGCCCCTGACGAGTACGTCACTCATTCTATGATGTTTTACGAGTCGCGAACACTCTTCGAGATAGATCCCAGGTCGTAGTCAAAATCAGCGCCGGCATTTTTCTTACGAGACAAGTCGTGGCTCATGACCAAGAAGCTTTGGATCGCGGAGAGAGAAGAGAAGGAGACGGGGCACCAAGAAATACGCTTTCGTTTAAATCCTTCTCAGTTACTCAAATCCAGTTTATCTTGAAAATAGAGGAAATCAATTGACAAAAGCCGCCCTTTGGTTCACAGTGTAACACGAGCTGGCGGGTAAGGCTAGAGTCGTGTCACACGAAGAGTATGTCTCACGAATAGAACTGGGGTAAGTCCTATATTTTGGAGAGCCTCCCCTACTCTACTACATCTTGGCCAGTATATACGTTTTCTATGGATTATGTAATGAGGGTATGTCAGGAAAGGGAAGATAAGAAGTAACGAGCGATAATGGAGAGTCACATATCACGGAGATTCCCTACACACTGGCACAACGGACCGGGCACGTTCCGGCCAAAGCCTGCGATTCTAGCGCTTTCATCGACCCTCTAGCTTGGTAGGCAAAAGCCCACTATCGACAAACTTGAAATTCGACATTTGAGCTACGTCAGGAATTTCGAACAATGACGCCTTGATTGATGTTAAAGCTGCTCAACTGTAATATCGACTGCCTTCCCTCTGTCTGATATATCTCATCTTCAGCGAGTCTTCTTCGCAACGCTTGTCCTTGACGATCATAAGTAACATTTGATAATCTTAGACTGGATGAACCATCTTCTCTTTAACTGGCCCGCATTAGGCCAATTGGCCGTAGATCAACCATTGTGCCATCCTTGCCAATCTGGCCACCTCTGCCACTCCACTTAATGGTGAACGAAACATACAAAACAGCACTGACCACGATTGGCCCCAGACTCCATGCGAAAACATGGGCCCGCCCTCTGTGCTTTTCTTTGATGCTCAATTTCTGATGGAGGAGGGTTCACCAATCTTGTCCACCCCGACTTCAGCGTCATCCGATACCTCGGGATGCTCCTCCGACGTCTCTACCGCCGCAACGACCGTTTATATACCAGAGAAACCTCTAGACTCACTTCATCAGCACCAACACGCCGAGCTCACCGCCGCAGTGCAACCGACTCTCCCGCGCCCTTCATCCCACACCGCCGTTCCTCTAAATCTCCGCTTGGACACCCCATCAGTTCGTCACACTGTCCCTACCCGCGAAAGTCGTGTACAGGAAACCAGAGCTCAGTGGCCATACGGGATAGACCCTTCGCGGTTGAACAAGGATTTGCCTGAGCTTCCCAAGGAAAGAAAACGCATCTGGCGTGCTATACGACGCACAGTCTCGCACCTCTTCCAGCGTAAACATCCCAAGGGAAATCCGCACTCAGCATCATCGCACATTGCGTCTGGTCGTGATACGATGCAACAACCACCGAATTCCGCGCCTCTCAAACCTTCTTCTGCCTCCCTTATTTCCCCTCATCCTCGAATCACTTCTCCCTCAGAGGTTCTTTTACCTGGAGTGGAAACGCATATCGTCGGTACGGAACTAACTCCGGCGTATATCCGGAAACAGCAATTACGCCGCTCGCGTTCATTCTCCGGCTACCCAAACGTCGTCGCAGCTCTTGCTGGTGAACTGCCACTACTGCCTGATAATGAGATTATGAAGGAGCGTAATATGTTGGCACTTGATGATGATGATCGTTTAGAGGATGAGATGGACGAAGCAGCAGCAGAGGCTTTCGAGATATTAAGACAAGTTCACAAGTCATGGAGGTTTGCTCCTCTCAATGAGGATGATCCGGCGTTTCAGTCGCTGTGTAGACCCACCACTCATTCGTATGCTGTGAATAGTGTTTCAAGTATGTATTAGTTAGTGTATATGGTAAGTACTTCTTCAAATGTATGTACCGCGGTTCAGACACACGCGGTTGACACGGTATATCCAAACTCCTTTAGTCACATAAAAGTCGTACATGAGCTGTCCAAGAGATAGCAACGAGTACATATCGGGCATCCATGATCGTCACATATACTTATCTTGACCACCCATCACCTAGGTTGGTCGGTATGGGTCAATCGTAACAGCCTTAAAAGTATCGGATCCATCCTCTTTTCCTGCCCTTACCAAACCTACGAATCTCGTCTTTCCCCGCAAATAATCAACCCTCTTTACACCATTCGCCCTCTCCGCCTCATATCCATCATTTCCACCAGGTGCAGCCCGGCACCTACGCTGAAAAGCACGACGGACATTATCCGTGTCGTCCCGTGACAATTTCGCCCAGTCATTATGAGTGATTTGCGACTGCATATGGTGATACAGCCCTTGTAATACCTCCTGTACCGTTATCGGCGGAGGATCGTACCCTGCCCTGACGTGGGACTGGTACACTTCAGATGACAGGTCAAGATTGATGTCCCATTCCTGAGGAAGAGTGTCGAAGATGATCCGCATTCGCGTTATTGTTGGGTATATCGCGGGCTGTACTAGGTCTTCGGGATAAACAGGGACTACCTGGCTTCCGCGGTAGTAAAGAGGTTCAGGCATGTGCGCCGCGAGATCAAAGAAGAAACTGTTGACGGGAGCTTCGGCGTTGAGGAGGGGATGGATCTGAGTTGATGGACTATATGCGGAACTGAACGAGTGGCGGCGGCGTTGCGAATACGGCGATAATGTATCACCAACCGGTGCAGAAAGCGGTGGTGCACCAGACCATGGACTCTGGTTGTTGTTGCCGTCCTGCCAGAACGGAAGTCGTTCACGTCTGGGCTCCCACATATATCCTGCATCATAAGGATTGCGCGCAGGTTGTATGTAACGTTCTGGAAAATCAAACCGAGGCAGTGGAGCGGCTACACGATTTGGTGAAGCGTTCAGAGAGGGTGGGCGTAAATATGGCGAAGGAGGGAACATTGGCGAATCGGGAATGAAGGGCGTCGCAGGCCGCGGTATATGGGTGTAGGGACTCTGGAACTCGGGTAGGCCATAGGTAACTGGATTGGTGGGTGGTTTGTAGATGAAAGGACCTGACATGGAGCGAAGTGGGAGAAAAGTCAAGGGATGGACGTGTTGTGAGAAATTTTTTCAGGTGAGCCGGTCAGTCTTATCTCGCCGCGAGATGTTTGTGCCTAGCGCCGTAGTAACGTCCCGTAGATTGAATCTGAGCCGTGACACCTGAGTGAATATTAGAGAAAACAGATGTGGTAACGAAAGCAAGGGGGGTAATGCTGTGATTGCCAAGTTTTGATGGGATCTTTTTCAGAGGCCTGGAAATGTTTTTCCAAAACGCGCAAAAAGCTGTGTCGAAGGTCTGGAGGACGAACATTTATAGGCGTCAGGCTGGAGTGGCCATAACCACAATATCTAAGATATCCTTGACAACGAGATAGACAGATGAGCCCACAAGGTAAGAAGTTGGCACTTGCATATCAAGATGGCTGCAACGCAACAAACAAGCAATCGTCTGTATACAGGGAATATATCAGTAGAGTCGTAGAAATTGAGTCATGGCATTGGTTACCAAAGGTGGTCATGTTGAGTATATCAATCAAGTCTGACATATATATCAGAGTTGTTCGTACTCAGAACGGATTCAAACTCGTGCTATCGCGAGATCAAAAAGACATTTACCAAGTGCAAAGGAATCAAATACACGCATGCTTGAGAAGCGCTGTTGACGAGTATTACGAGAGCATGGAACCGATTCACGTCCCCCTCCTCTGGACAATATGCTTGTTCATGACCCCTCATTTCTGATTAGCCAACCAGTATTTGGTACCTTGGGTGCCCCGTTACACCTCTCGCACCCAGAAAAATCCTGGCCCGCCATTCCACAACCTGTATTACTAACGTCTCTGTTCCAAAAGGGAGCCATAAATAGCTCTTCATCTGCTCCAATAACGAGTGGTTCGACACCAATGGTGTTCTGCCTTCCTTAAAACAGCATCCGGCGATCAAGTTCTTGCGAAGCTCCACTTCAGAACCTTCGAGCCCGTCACAGCCATTCCTCGAAACAGCTATGAGCGGCACTTCGTCGAAAAATGCCGATTTTATTTGCGGTTCGCTCATGGTCGACGCAAAGATTCACTTCATTGCGGAACTTGGCGGTCGAGTAGGGCGAGTATGAGGCTTATGAGTCTGACAAGGACGATTCTTATTCCTAAGTAGTCCAGTGGACATTTATAATGGTGTGGTAGTGTTCTTTTTGCTTTGTATACGTGGCTATATCTATTGACCTTTAGCGTGACGTGTTCGATATAACAAAACAGCTTGTCGCGTCAGTATCTTTGAATGAATCTAATCTGATCTGATCAGAGAACCAAAGTCTCAACCTCTTCCAAGTTTCTTCCTCCTTTATTACTTCATGGTCACGGCTATCCCACCGAGCGAACTTGCATTCCTACAGGCTCAGATTGGTCTGCTTGCGGAAGAGTTGGCAGATGTCAAGCGAGAGCGCAATGCGTTTCGCCAAGAACTTTCTTATTATAGAGAGAAGGCAGCGAAATACATCTCTTTGGCGGACGAACATAACTCAACGATACGGGACCTGGAAAGAGACTTAGAGAGGACTCGGGTGAGTGATATAGTAATGGTCGAACAATTTAATGTCAGTCTACCTGTATACCCTAGAAACTGGCAAAGATGAGCGAGGCCCATGGTAATGCGTCTCAGGTCTGATTTACATTTTCGAACCGTCTCTTATCTCTCATCCAAATATCTAGAATGATGAACACATTCGTGAAAACATCATCGATCTGAAATATCCGTCTATGGTAAGCCCTAAGCACAAGTCATCGCCGATTGAGCATTAACACACTTGTAGAATCATACCTCAGATTCTCAGGTCACCTCTTTTAGAAACCACTTCTCTTTTGATCTCAAAACCGCATTAGAATCGTCTGGTATCTCCTGAGACGCAGTCCTCACTCCAGGGAACAGTCGATGTTACAAAAGGGTATAAAGACGCCGAGATTCTCCATGGAACTCGAGAAATTTCGTTATCGAACGAGCTCATGACCGATCAGGTTGGTACTAAGTGTAATCCTGATTATCTGAAGGCTAACTACATTATAGCACGAGATGAAGGTAGACTTGAAGAGATCACGCGACATCGCACAGCTACAGAATAGGTCCGACCTTCCCACCAAGAGGCTCAGAACTCGAAAAACTCAATTTCCCGAGTCACCTGTCACCCCGAACGAAACTCAGAATTCTCCATACGAAGATCGCAATGGCAAGGAAATTGACACTGTACAAAACGACCCTCCCGAGGAAGGTCACTGTTCTAACCATGGTATCCCACTTGAAATGTCCTCCAAGCTCGATTTCGAAGTTAACACGATGCTTCATTCACGACGTCCATCAATAAGTCAAGCCACGAATGTTACTATGTCGCCGGAAATCCCTCGTTCCAGTCACGCCGTAACAATTCGGAGATCTAGATCCCATGTACAGCAGCGTCAAGATACAGTGATAGCTGCAGAGGCTTTCCAACAGAATTCCTCATCGAATTCATTGGACCTTCTTGAACATCAAGGTACTGATTCCAAACCCGGACCAGCTTCTAAACAAGAGCTTTTACCTTTGGATGCTGGATTGGTACTTACTTCATGTATTCCTTCACATATACTCAACAATCTCGCATAGCGTCGAAGGGATTCAGACGCAGCAGTTATACTTCCTTCAGAGATCTCGCTGTCAGAGTTCCTGCATCGGCGACCCTTTCAAATACATCCATTCCCGAAATGGACGCAAAGTTGTGAAAATGTCACATCATTCTCCATTCGACGTTTGTTGGGTGGATTGACGGGCCCGGGAGCAACGTTCACAGAAACAAGGAATGGTCGAGCTCATCTTTTTCTGCAGCGCGAAAATTGTCCTTCCTTACCCAGGCCAGGAGAGCCCTCCGTGGTGTACATCGGCTTTCCCAGTTACGTGAACTCAGACGTCAGGGTATTCATCCATCGAGGCGTTCGGAAAAGTCAGATCATGTGGGAATATGCTGGCGATTATAAGTGCATCCTGAAACGTCTAAATCCTTATGACTTTAAGAAGGAAAGCTTTCGAGTGCGTTGTCCCGCTGACGTTCCTTCATGTTTATTTACGGTCCTTATCATTTCAATAGTTTCGAGAAGAATTCGTACAGAAGCTGCTCTTCGAGCAGGAATTTCAATCTCATCATGTGAGTGGCCCGCAGTCGAGACAATCAACGAGGGTCGCTGAGTTGCGAGCAATCGACACGGGCGATAAGGTAAGGATGTAGTCCCATATACTCAGAATTCTAATTTTCTGTTGTTTCAGACGGTATACATTGCCCTTATCGAATGCTACAAGTACGATCGCAACTTTGCTGATGATCTGGTTCAGAAGTGCACGAATCTCTATGCGGGCTCGAGTTTCCAAGTTCCATTGAAGCATCGTATTACGCATCACAAACAGTGAGGCCCACTTCTTTCAGACATATGTATTGGTGTTGACCGACGCTTTTGCACAGTTGAGCCATGTGCTCTGTGACAAGTAATGTTCAGTCGGACTCAGAGCTTTTTGAGGTTGTAAAGCAAATACCCGGGTTTCCCATCGTATCCTTGTGCGACGTCTTAGGATCAAGAGCGCCTTATCGACTCGATCTTCTTTTTTTCCTTTTTGCCAAGCGTATGTACTCTAGGACCCTCAGGCTAGTTGAGTCGTTCAGGAACTGTGCCACGCATACCACAGATTTTCTCTCCTGTCTCAGAAATTCATGTCGTAAATACTTCAATGCATTTTCAAAGCCACTGGTTTGTGGTATCCACATCAATCTAGTAAAATAAGGGCGACGTTTGTTGCTTTGGGATTCTGATAATCTTAGATGGATTTGGGTCAGTGAATACGTAAGGGTCCTTATCTTCTACCTTAAACTCGATCAAATTTCAAACCAAATCAAAACTCTGGCCGAACGTTAGGCCCGTGGAGCATGGATGACGGTCCGAGGCGGTCCGGAGATCATTTATACACAGTCATCACGTGAGCAAATCATGACAAAAAGGGCTCCGGCAATCGAAAGACACATTATTCAAGGGCATTTCGGAACGAACCCAATTTTCATCCTACTCACCACTGCTGGCACCAGAAAGTGTTTCTGTTGGAAAAAGGGAAAAAGAAACCTGTTATATGACTTCCAATGTGATTATTTCTGACAGAAAAAGGCACTCTCCTTTGTTTCAAGACTTTTTCTCTCAGTAATTAGCGCATAGGATATAACAGATTTCTTTCACACTTTTTCCAATAGAAACATCTTCCAGTGCCAGCAGTGCATGCACTTTGATCAAGAAATAGAGTGGATGATGATTTCATGAAACCGTGAATGGGCTGTCACGGACTAGTCACACGTCATGTGCAGATAAGTTCCGGACCGCCCTCCGAATTATGTACCATCCTGGCTAACTCTGAGGATCTTTAGACTTACAAGGGTCTAATATATCAGAATGACTGTATAGCCTGACATATGATTGCTGTTTCGTCCAAAGCATCGCTATCAATGTCGATTTCAATGCTCATGGTTATTCTGATTTCATTTTGAACTTCAAAATAACTGGGGATGGCGGTCGAGCAGGACGAGCATGAGACTCATGAGTCTGACGCCGAAGACAAGGAATCTTATTCCTAAGTAGTCGAATGGACAGTCTTTGGACAGTCCTAAGTGATGGTGCGCCAGTTTTCTTTTTCTTTCCTGCATTTGTATACGTGGCTGTATCCTATCATTTCCTACATATTGTTCATAACCTGAAGCATGACACATTCGACATAACAAAACAGCCATGCTCATCGTAAATACGGGTTCCGGGCTAAGGAGCGTTTTCGGAGGCCTCTGCGTGTCACGCATAGGGTCACTCTGATAACCTCCCCTTTGCCGCGTCCATGCATGTCTTTTTGTTTGGCAAATGCGGTCGCAGTAGGACCTGCCACAGGTCATCTCCATCCATTTTCCGTGCATACCTTCTTGCACTATACCACCACAGGTGAGCGCTCCGTCGCTCTCTCTACCATACACCATAACTCACAAGTCCTTTGCAGAGTAGTGCCTGCCTCCACCATTCATTGTATTGCACACCTCACGGGCACTTATCACCTCAAAGTACGACTTCCATTTTTCCTCATGACGAGCCATGCACTCAATGACTCCTCCACAGACCTGCACCCAATCTGTAGTTATGTAAGCTAAAGTACATTACGCTCGTTGTTCGTTTTTCTCATCTTTATCCCACCCTTGCTTAGTTTTTAGCCTCCTTGTCAATCAAGTATTTCGAACCACCCCATCTTGTTAAAGGAATCTAATCTGATCGGATCAGACATCAGAATCAAAAGTTTTCTTTTATTACTTTATGGTGACTGCTAGCCCAACGAGCGAACTTGCATTCTTAAAGGCTCAGATTGGTCTGCTGGAGAAGGAATTAGAAGATGTCAAGCGAGAGCGCAATGCGTTTCGCCAAGAACTCTCCTATTATAGAGAAAAGGCAGCGAAATACATCTCTTTGGCGGACGAGCATAACTCAACGATACGGGACCTGGAAAGAGAACTAGAGAGGACTCAGGTGAATGATATAATAATGATGGAGGAATCTAATGTCAATCTACCGGTACACCGTAGAAACTGGCAAAGATGAGCGAGGCATTTGGAAATGCGCTCAAGCCTTCCGAAGCATCCCAGGTCTGACTTCCATATTCGAATTATCTGCCATATCTCATCCAAATATGTAGAATGATGGAAACATTTGCGAAGACAACATCGATCTGAAATATCCACCCATGGTAAGCCTGAGCATAAGTCATCGTCGATCGAGTATTAACATACTTGTAGAATCAGACGCCAGATTCTCAGGTGACCCTCTTCGGAAGACCACTTCTCCTTTTATCTCAATACCCATTAGAATCGTCTGATATCTCCGGAGACGCAGTCTTCACACCAGGGGACCATGATTCTTGATGGAACTCGAGAGATTTCATTATCGAACGCCCCCCTGACCGATCAGGTTGGTACCAAGTCTAATCCTGATTATACGAAGGCTAATTACAGTATAACATGAGAACAAGGTAGAATTGAAGAGATCACGCGACACCGCACAGCTACAGATTAGTTCCGACCTTCCCACCAAGAGGCTCAGAACTCGAAATACTCAATTCGCAGAGTCACCCGGCGCCGTGAACGAGACTCACAACAATGCCAAGGAGGGGGACACTGTACAAAATGACCCTCCCGAGGAACTTCACGCTTCTAGCCATGATGTTCCACTTAAAACGACCTCCCAGCTCGATATTGAAGTGAACACGGTGCCTCATTCACGACATCCATCAATAAGTCAAGCTACGAATGTAACTCTGTCGCCAGTAACCCCTCGTCCTGGCCATGCGGCAACATTGCAGAGATCTACATCCCATATCCAGGAAGACGTGCAGCGTCAAGATACAGTGATAGCTGCGGAGGCTTCCCAAAAGCAACAGAATTCCTCATCGGCTTCATTGTACCTTCCAGCACATCAAGAAACAGATTTTAAATCATCATCACACCCCGGACCAGCTTCCGAACAAGAGCTTAGACGTTTCGATGCTGGATCAGTTATGCTTTCTTCGGAGATCTCACCGTCGGAGCTTCTGCGTCGGCGACCCTTTCCAATACATCCATTTCCAAAATGGACGCAACGATGTGAAAATGTTACATCATTCTCCATTCGACGTCTGTTGGGTGGATTACCGGGCCCGGGAGCAACGTTCACAGAAACATGGAATGGACGAGCTTATCTTTTCCTGCAGCGCGAAAATTGTCCTTCCTTGCCTAGGCCAGGAGAGCCTTCCGTGGTGTACGTCGGCCTTCCCAGCCATGTGAGCTCAGATGTCAGGGTCTTCAGCCATAGAGGCGTCCGGAAAGGTCAAAATATGTGGGAATATGCTGGCGATTATAAGTGCATCCTGCAGCGTCTAAATCCTTTTGACTTTAAGAAGGAGAGCTTTCGAGTGCGTTGTCCAATTGATGTTCCTTCACGATCTTTCACCATTCTTATGAATGTATGTAATAGTTTCGAGAAGATTTTGTCCAGAAGTTTCTCTTTGAGCAGGAATCCCAATCTCATTATGTGACTGACCCGGGGCCTCTTCAGCAAGCAATCGGCAGGGGCGACAAGGTAAGGATGCAGTTCCCTGTCCTCAGACTTCTAGTTTTCTCATGATAAACGTCGTTTCAGGCGGTATACATAGCAGCGAGGGACGCTAAATTGCGAGCAATCGACAAGGGCGATAGGGTAAGGATGCAGTCCCCTATCCTCAGAATCACAATGTTCTCATGGCTTTAGACGGTATACATAGCCCTTATCGAATGCTATAAATACGATCACAACTTTGCTGATGATCTGGTCACTAAGTGCACGAATCTAGGCTACGGTCCCTATAAGGGCCCGAGTTTTTGTTGAAACATTGTATTATGCATCACAAACAGTGAGTCCCACTTCTTTCAGACCTATGTACTATGTGTCGTAAACTTCTTGACCGACGCTTTGCACAGTTGAGCTATCTGCTCTATGCCAAGTGGAGAGTTCAGTCGGACCCAGAGCCTTATGTCACTCGCGATGATGACCTGAAGGCATTATTAATGCCCGGTCTACCATTGTATCCTTGTGCGACGTCTTAAGATGAGAGAATTGCAGATACTCTATGTAGAGGGCCAGGTGCATCAGGAACTGTGCCACGTATACTATAGATTCCTCATGTCTCGGAAATCCATGTCGGACTTCAATGAACAAGAAGGGTGACACTTGCTGCTTTGGGAATCTGATAAGCTTATGTCGAATATTGGTTTGGGTCAGCAAACACATAAGGTCCTCGTATTCCGAGTAACAAATTCTTGTTCCTACGTATTTAGAATCGTTTCCAGAGCTGGCTAACGTTAGGCAAGGGTGGGATAATTTTCTCAAAAAGTTTTCTCATTCACCGGGAAGGAGGACAATAGCACCTCCGCGTACGGAGAATATACAGGAATATCAAATACGACGAAACCCACCCCTCACTAATAACACAGAGATTCACTTTACATACATTTGGAGTACTTTAAATTACTCCCGCCTCTTAGGTGTATGTAACTTGTCGGCGTTAGACAGAATTCGTCATCATCATCATTACTGATAAAAAAAAATGGAAAGATATCAAAAATTTGGGAAATCTGCTTGACGACGCTTCCGAGAAGTATGACAACGACAAAGTCACAAAGGATTGTCGGTCTTGTGTCGAGCTTTGATCGAATTCAGTATATTAAGCAAGGCTATTGTCGAGACGTATATTATAACTTCGTAGGGGAGGTAATATGTTCGTTTATCAGGCGCCACTTAAATAGCGTTCTATCGCGTTTCCCCGTCTTCAAATACATGGCTTGATCAATCCTCTTAAGCGTCCACTTCAACCAAGCCGACGGTTTCTCAGAAAAAGCGCCGGGAGCAGGAGGTGATGCCTTCTTTACGAGCTCCTGTCCCCTGATCGGAGCCTTTACAAGAAGTTCCTTGATCTGAGGAACGAGAACATCGGCGACCGCTAAGGAGTATTTAGAGCTGTGTTGAAAACATGCGGAGGCGACCAAAGAGGCAGAGATGAGGTCCTCGGAGACAGATGGGAGGCAGTGTACGTCGTACAGAGATGCGACGGTCATGACTGCTTCGATGGAACCCTTCTGATGAAGGGAGTGTAGAAGCTGGCGAGCACCGGGGAGGCTGAGGTGAAGGTTGTATTTGGCGATGTCGCCGTAGACTTTGAGAGCGAGAAGAGGACATTTGAGTTCCTCACATCGACCTTGACGAAACGAACCGTAAAATAGCAGAAATAGAGAGAAAAAAAGTAGAAGTACTTACGAACGAAAAGCTCAGAGAAAGTATCGTCTAGCTTGCGCCCTGCCTCTGCCCATCCCGGGAGGAGCCCAGCAACTATCTCAAGCTGCTGTTCGGTCTTCGCGAGCTGCACGAGGGTGTGCCATGCAGCGTTCCGGACCATCGGCATCTTGAGAGTCGGATTACGCCCGAGACGTGGAGTTACAAACGCAACGACCTGGTCGAAGCGCGCCACGCGTTCATCGTGAGACAACCTCCCAATTTTCCTCCCCTTCGCCCCCACGTCGGACCTAGTCTTCGAGCTAGAGGCCTCAGGCGCCGCTGCATCGTCTATACCTGCGGAACGAGAATGCTTCTTCCGGGTTACAGGCTCAGATGGTACCGATTCTTCCACTGCATTATCTGAGAACAAATCGTCGATTTCGAAAGCCGCTGCCTTCTTTTTCAGGACTGCGGTGACAAGTCAGAAATGACCTTGTTTTCCAATAGAAACACAAACTCACCAATAGGAGTAGCGTGCAGAGTTCTCCTGCTGTGCCCCGCACAGGAGATACGGAAATTGAACGCAGCACGACGGGCCACCAAGCTCGCCATTGCTCCTGAGCGACGTCGGAGAAATTGAGAAATCTTTTGGCCGTGCACGTGATATGCTCGTGGTCAGATGTTCAAGTAAACAAGTACAAGCGCGACTTTTTCCAATGTAGGGAAACGCGTCTCGAGTCGAGAGAATGTTCCCGAAAGAGCGTGTAGAATAATAGAACTTACAAGTACACATACTAGACGTGTCTCAAACTTGTCAAGGTACAATCCAATTTGGAAGACAGGTGTTCAAATTCAGTCTCAAGCATGATGCGAAGCACTGAGATACCATCACTACATCAAAATTTTAGAACTAGGTAATTCAAAATCACAGGAGTCCTCATGTGAGAGTAAGAGGGACTAATAAATCAGAACCAATGACTGCGTGGATAACGTAGACACGGCTATTCAATCAATATTTCTGCATACCATATGCTTGAAGTTTGAATATGAGAAGTCTCCTTGTTTGAACATAAAGCATGCGCTTAATAAGTCGTCATTTTCTCACCGACACATTCAGTGGATCTATCTTTGTTGTAAATCAATTAATAATTCTCAAATTGAAAATAGGTAAAAGCGGCATCACGTCTAACTCTAACCATAGCTCCCTAATTATAGAGACAGGACCTCTATTGAATGCCGAGCTTCCTTGGCTAAGCTCGGGTTATCCGGGCATGCAGGGTTGATACTTATCTCGTTGTGATACCGCACTGACGCCAGGTGTCCAGTGATAAAGAACCCTAAGCGGGCTTAGGACTAGTAGACGGTGTCATTCTGCGTAACTTTCCGCGCGCCGGACAGGGGCAACTTGGAATGGAACATCAGAAGCCAAATAGAAGCGAACTCCATTTGCGACCAGACACCAGATGCCTCCCCCCCAATTTTGTGAGACTCGAGGAAGTATACACTGAGAATGCCAAGAAGAAATACGCGTTGCAGGTGAAAAATCAGGGTTACTATTTTTGGTATTTGTCTAAAAGATAAGAATATCCAAGCGGTTGTGATTGGTTGATAATATGCGTGGGAATGATTTCTAATCATGTTTATCTGGCATTATCGTTATCTCGCGCCACAACAAAGTGCTTTACCCCTGAGAGAAGCCATCAGGCAGTGGATATAAAACATGCTGTCAACGTATTGTATTGCCTCCGTAAAAGGACTCCTTTTATTCCGCTATTCGCCGTTGAGCACTTCTTTTCCGGCGTCCACTACATGATGGTCAACGTCAGCTACAGCGACGCTTGTAAGTCGCTGCTGCCTCAGACCGATGTGACGGTCATTTACTTCCCCCTTTTCTTCAGCAGGAGACATAAATTATGTCGACGCCGCCGGTGACACTGTTGTCTACAATTTGGGTGATATTGCATGGACATTGTGCTCGACTGCCCTTGTGTGGCTTATGATACCCGGTGTGGGTTTTTTCTACTCGGGATTGCTACGGAGGAAGAATGCTCTCTCTATGATATGGACGAGTATGATTGCGATTGCTGTCGTCTCCTTCCAGGTGTGTTGTCCTTGCCTGATTCTCCTCTTCTTGCTCTGCTCACCTCTGAATACAGTGGTTCTTCTGGGGATACTCATTGGCCTTCAGCGAAACGGGCAGTGCGTACATTGGTAACCTAAGTCAGTACTGGTGGCAGGGGTCCCTTGTTCAGTTTGTTAACCCGACGACCCAGAGTATTTTTCATTGAAGGGTGTCCTTGCCGAGCCATCAATTGGGAGCACGCGCATTCCATCCATCGTTTTCTGTATCTATCAATGCATGTTCGCTGCCATTACGTGAGTATTGAATGCATGGAAGTCCTCTAAATTGACAGGCTACTTACCCTTTTCCTCAGCCCAGCCATCGCAATCGGTGCTATTGCCGAACGCGGTCGACTCGGACCGATTCTTGTCTTCGTTTTCATCTGGTCAACCCTCGTATACGACCCGATAGCCTGCTGGACATGGAACTCGAATGGCTGGTCTTTCGTCATGGGCGGTCTTGATTTCGCCGGAGGAACACCCGTCCACATCTCTTCGGGGACTGCAGCCCTTGCGATCTCGATCTTTCTTGGCAAACGACGAGGTTACGGAACACAACGTCTCGCTTACAAGCCACAGAACACTTCTTATGTCGTACTCGGCACTGTATTCCTCTGGTTCGGCTGGTTTGGCTTTAATGGGGGATCTGCTTTGTCTGCGAACTTCAGGGCTGCTCAGGCGTGCATCGTGACTAACTTGTCCGCGAGTGTCGGCGGTTTGACCTGGATGCTCTGGGTAAGTTCGGGTTTCCACCTTTATCGGGGTTTCCACCTTTATGGGTGTCAGTTGGCGGGCAGTATATACTTACCCCTTTCTAGGACTATCGTTTGGAAAAGAAATGGAGTGCCGTCGGCTTCTGTTCGGGCGCCATTGCCGGTCTCGTGGCCATCACCCCAGGCTCTGGTTTCGTGGGCTCTCGTGAGTCACTTCCTTTCTGCCCGATCATTATACTCACTGTCTACTCAGCTGCCGCTGTCGCATTCGGTTTCTTGGGCGGGACAATCTGTAACTTTGCTACCCAACTTAAGTTCATATTTGGATATGATGATACCCTGGACGTACGTTTTTGGAGAATCGAAAATTCGGAGTTCTTTCGCTTACACTTTCGCTAGATCTTCGCGTCACATGCTATTGGCGGTATAGTGGGCAACATTCTTACTGCTTTCTTCGCCCAGGCCAGCGTTGCTCACTTCGATGGCTTCACTGTCATACCTGGGGGCTGGTTCGATCATCACTACATCCAATTGGGCTACCAACTCGCTGATTCCGTCGCCGGCTTTTCTTACTCTTTCGTCATGACTGTAAGTGATATCATCAAAGATATGTGATGATTATCCGACTCAGGGGTACGACAGACTATCATCCTCTGGATCATGCACTTCATCCCCGGCTTGTCGCTCCGCGCAAGTGAAGAAACCGAGATTATCGGTGTCGATGATGCGGAGATGGGCGAGTTCGCGTACGACTATGTTGGGCTCGAGCAGGAGATTGGTCATGTAGTGGACAGCGGCGTCGGCGCTATCGGTGGTTCGCGAGAGCCCGAGCACACACACGAACATACCCCAACAGTTGCGGGGTCCACACACTCAAACGAAAAGGGCGTGACAGAGTCGCCGTAGTCGTCATCGAGCTTGGCATTTCGGATTTTTTCGTAGATTGTTTACTACGCCATTTGTACATGTAATGCATTGCAGGGTTTTACTAACTTCTTGATAATTTTTTTCTATATTCACTTACATTTGCATTCATATAACTCAATCCATGCATTTATTCCCTAATTATAAGATACACCGGAAAGAATGGAAGCTTCAGAGCTTCTGCTATCAATAATGCCGTTATTTCTCACTATTACTTGGCTTAGTGAAGAACTTTGAAGCGTGGATTAACTGTATAATTGTCAAAATCACTGCCGCACCGTTCCCTCATAGATTTACCGAAGAGGTTTGTTTGCGATGAACTTGGCTGGTTTCGCCACGCCGCAATTTTTCAAGTTTCTCATCTGATGGACTCAGATCACACGATTTACGAGAGGTATCAGAGTTTCATATGTCCATCAATCAGCCTGAGATCGGCGGGCTCATATGGAGAGAACGGACAGCACATGCTCATCGAGAGGTCCTGAATGACATTATTCTCATGACTTGCAAATTGAGAAATGGGATCTCATGGTTCCTTGAGTACCACGTTTATTCCAACTGTTCCTCGGCAAGACTATCCGGAGGTGGGCATCAGAGTTCACATACATGTTGTACGGGTGATATAACTCTTCGCAGAGCCCCCCCACCGTCGAAAGCCCCAGATACTGTAGCTTTCGACTTTGATGTCGTTGGATGTCTCACTACAGTACTCGTGATACTTGCAACTTTCAGACTTGACTCTGATCATGACCAGTTCCCGAGGTCTTCATGTCTTAGCAGAAGTCCATCGTGATTTCTCCCTGTAGTCATTTCCAACTCGGTTATGATTTCAGACCAATATGACCATAGTGACAAATACGAACAAAAGAGTAGAGTGTTTCTGGAGTTGAATACATACGAAAAAAAAGGAAAGGGGAATGTAGGCACACATACATCAGAACCGTTCAATCCTTATGTTCATCTCGTTGTCGGTCTAATGCTTTCTCTTCCAATTCGATTTCTCTCTCTTCCTGTGCGAGCGCGCAAGGAGAACAGCACCAAGCAGTCCAGAAATCGGTGCAATCTCCTCCCCCTATGCCGTAGCGATCACGAATCTGCGCACGATGAATGGGCTGGAAGGACTGGGTTGAAATTCCTATTTTCAGGCAGATTATTATACATACATGCAAAACACAAGGGCCGTAACATCCAAGTACGCCGTAGAGTAAGCAATTGCCGTTAAACGCATTGCCTCCACGATCTGGGTCGGGTGTGCCATTGCGTTCAAGGTGGTTGAGACGTCTTTTCTGACCGCCATACGCAATACAAGGTAAGCACCCTGCCAAGCAGACTACGTATAAACATGAACATAGGCTGGATAAGGAGGAACAGGAAGTCTTACATGTCCCAATGTTACAACCACAAAGATCGTTACTCCATTCTCTGCCCTTGCCTGCAATTTCAGGCTTATTGAGAGAGTTCTTGGGGTTGATGACCATTCCTTGAGAGGCTACAGGCTGCTGGGCAATGGGCTGCTGGGCATCATGAGGAGTGGGCATTTCTGGAGTGGACATTTCAGGTACTTCTGCGGGGTGGGAAGGACGCGATGAAAAGAGCGGGAAAGTTGGATCCGCAAGAATACCGTTACTATTATAGATGCCTAGCTGCCGATATCACGGGAATTTATTTTGTTATCGTGACCACTTCCTATGTCCAGCTTGGACTTGAGCTCGAGCCACGGCCTTCATTGGCACTCTTCGAAGTGTGTTTAATGTTGAAATTGGAACGTTGAAGTTCAAGTCCTCTTGCTCGACTAGTACTATGACACTCGTGACCTACGGAGATTTGCGCGATAGATAAGATTATCATCAACTCGACTGCAAAGTAAGGTTGAACCGGGCTCAAAGCACTATACTTACCTGTAATTCGGGCAACATATTGATTCTACGTAGGTAGTAAACAATGTGATGCTTGTCTGTTGTTCTTTGTGTAGCGTTTCAAACCGAATTTAGGTGCTTGAGATACTGCCTGTCAAACAGATTGTTGTGATATGAACATTATCAGTGGGTATCCTACATGTTTCACGGATAACTAAGCCTAACCGTCTGCGCCAGGAGCAACAAGGACATTGGTTGTCCAGAACCTGGAATTCGTGTATTCATGTATCGATGAACTCCGGATCTCTTCAATGTTACATTTATGAGATCGAGATAGCCCAAATCTCACACTCAACCCCGTTCCATATTGAATATTTTGTCTTTGCCTTACAATAAAGGATTGAAAATCATAAGAACTCAATGTATCCAGATGATATGAATACAGAATCAAGAGCGCAAGGGGCAATGAAAGATAACAGCGGCACTGGCTTCTAGGCTTTGTAATAGCCGCCTCCTTGTTGGGCTAAGGCTTTTTCCTCCAACTCAATTTCTGCTTCTTCTTGCGTGAGGGCACAGGGACTACAGAAACAAGAAGTTAAGCAATCGGTGCAACCTCCTCCCTTGATACCATAGCGATCGCGAAGGTGCCCGCGATTGCCGATCTGTGGATAGAATTAGATGTAACATCTCAGGAATACTATTTTACACACCTGCAAGATACATCCAATCCCAAGACAAACCCCAATGGCGCCATACAGGAAGCAATCGCCGTTGCAAACACCTCCACGGTCTGGGTCAGGTGCGTTACTGCGTTCGAGGTATTTCATACGTCCTTTGTTGGATCCGTATATAATACAGGGTAGGCAACACGCCAGTAAGCCTGAACATAAATGGCTCAACATAGGTTTAGCGAAGAATTGCAAAACTTACATGAGCTAACGCTTGTGCAAGCGCAAAGACCAGAGCTCCATTCTCTGCCCTCGCCCTCGATGTCAGGTTTGTTGAGCGAGTTCCTGGGGTTGACGACCATGCCCTGAGATGCTATTGGCTGCTGGATGATGGGCTGCTGGTTAGAATTAGACATTTAGAGTGCTTTTGCGTGGGATGGAGTATGAGAGGGATGGAGTAAAAGGTCGGCAGTAGAAGGATATACGTTTATATAGCGTAGATGTAACAATGTCAATCAGTTTCATGGAGCACTGCCGATATTTATTTCAAGCGATATGCATCAGAAGTGCTGATTGACAAGGTGTTAAACGGCGATGGAATCCGAAGAGGGGAACATCGGTCACCATGTACATATTCAGTATGAGTAGCAACTGAGCGCTGAGCATTCACGACGTCGTTTATATGTGGTTTGAGCCTAAGTGGAGGCAACAGCCGTTACAGAACATTCGAGTCTTTTTTTAAGCATCTGTCCCCGATGAAGTTGGGGGCTGGCCTCATGAAATTGCATAATGTGATAGATGCGATGCATCCACAAAAGATTGATGGAAAGTTCAATTAGGCATGCTGAAGTTCTGGCTGACAGGAAATCTGGTAGGTCAGCACTCAGCTGTCAACGTCTCAAATTTCAACATTGACTCACCGTTTCTTGAACATCTGAATCGTATCCGAGTCATGCATCGCATCCACTACATCATTCGATTCCTTGTTATTAGATTACTATAAATGATATCCACCTACGCTATACAAGATGTCAGTCACATCGGTAAGAATGTGCCCACGGTAGACCGAGAATCATCAAATGAAGGTTGGTTCAGATTGATATACTTAAGCGGCCCTTGATCCGGGATGGAGCGATAAATTATTGTTGAAGATATTGACACTTAACCTGTAGGCTTGCAAAGTTCTCTTTCACGACTTTCTTATGTTCTTCCGCCTTCCAAAAGTCTCGGTTGTAAAACCTCGGGACATTATTTTATCAAATTGGCTCCAATCGATTCAAAAGTGTCTTACATGCAGTGTAGCTTAAATAACGAGCCGATCCTGGGGTCTGATCATTTGATCTCGTACTCCAGGTAGGCATCAATAAGTTCACAAATATCATCATCTTTTGATCTCGTAATCCAGATTGAACTTATATTTCGTTAACCTACTGCGAATACATTGTCATGTTGCATCAATTATCCCTCTTGTATTTTGTCCTTCTAAACTTGCTCTGAACCTCTATGATATTCCTTTAACATAAAGCTACGGCTGTCCACATTAGTTAGAGCGAGTTCATTATCCCAGACTCGTTGTATAGTTTCAATTTCTGCTGAGTCAAGTTTAGTGCGTTTTCTTGTCTCATGGATTCAAAACAAAATCGAGGCCTACACAATTGGCGCATATTCTTGATAGCTGTGATATTCGATGGAGAGTTTGTGGCCCGAAGACCGACATAGTTCAAACTAACTTAGGACGGAGTTTCACTGCCCTTATTTTCACTTCAATTGGAAACATATTTGCTAAGCGATAAAGAATCGATTTACTACATGGTCTACAATCCATCAGTCATTCAGCACCTTTTCTTTAAAGCTACATTCCAGTCTTCAACTTGAACTTCAAGATCGTCTGCTACATCTGCTTTCGCCGGCCGAGCTCCGTAAAATCCAATCCATATCTCTTGGTCATCTTGTGGTGCGGAAAATACCCATGTAATCTCTCTGACCACTTCCCCGTCGATTTTCACGAACAGACTTGTTCCCGTGCCGTCTTCTTCTCGCTCAAACTCTACGACCGTACGTACACGTCCAGTATTATCGGATGTGCCCGATACGGGAGGTGATACGCTCCAATCCGCGCCACGATCTTGCCCAGTTGTGACTACTACACTCCGCTTCGCAATTCCATCTACGTATTCCAGCCCACCTTTAATCCATTTGCTCTGATCTCCTGGAAAAAGGAGTACCAAGCCTGCTTGGTCATAGAGAGCTTCAGGCAGGAATGATATTGTCGTTGTCGCTCGGATAAAGGACGACAGTGATGTAGTAGCATAGAATGTTGGCTGATTACTTGCTATCAGAGGAAGAGATGAGGGCGGTCCATCGATTGCCTTAGGTTTAAGCCAGAGATCGGTATCAGCAGCAACCAAGAATAGGAATGGGAAAGAAGTCGGTGGGCTTTGAGATGTGTTGTGGGGCAGAAACTCGGTACTCCTGATTAAAGACATGGGTATGTTCATGAGCACAAGAATAAGATGTTAACTGGTTATAAAGACTGTAACCTAAAAAAGTCATGTGGCCAAAGTTCAGGATGGTAAGGGAAAAAATGGTTATGGATGAGAAGTAACACCTGACTGCGTGGAAACTAATTGACCGGGCGCAATGAAAACTGTAAAAGGAGTTGCCTTTCTGAAGCTGCAATTGATATTTCTATCAATGAGGTTGATCTTCGGCACAACTTTTGCCTATCTCTCGGGCTGTTTTTGCGCTCGCCATAGAGCGATTTAATTAATTTGCACTTACTCAAGAGATCTACCTGTATCAAGATATAAAATCAACCTTGACATGAAGCACGATGGTGAGTTCACCAGGGACGTAATGCAGTTGATGTACGTTCCCTTTTGATGTACTAAGCATCTTCTCGAATGGAAGTGAATGAAAATCTTTGACACCTTTCATTATTCTCATTGAGAAACACCACTTTCAAATAACACGAAAATTTTCTGTTCAAAGCGCTCCTTTGAAGTTGACACTGACCCGTTTCCGGAGAATCAAAAGACGGACGAGAAGAATTTTCTTAAGTTCGATGAGCGTCCAAGCACTTATTATGAGAGTGCTCTGCAGTCTTTTGAGGTTGCAGAACAGATAAGGTCATCCGGTCGCTAATGCAAGAGGATAAATTGTAAAAGAAGTAAATGTTAACTATTGTCGTTGTAACGGGTCACACGTCACGCGCTCACGTGGTAATGGACCAAATTTGGGAGTTCGGTCGATTCTCGAAGACTTCTCCGTCTGGGGTTTTTTCGCGGCCCTCCGAATGCGTTGATTATCCGCGTCTTCAGGTTCATTAAGATGCTATCAACCATATGACTTGTCTTGCAATCAACTTCACAGGATCTGTCTCTAACTCATCAAACGTCCGACCTCTATATAACTGACGGGATGATTCTATCCGCCACGCACGACGGATATGGAGATGATTCAGCTTGAAGACAAACCTTCCTATATAGCCGCCCTATACATCCGCGAATAATCCGGACACTCGTGACAGTGCGGGGTATGTTCTTTGCTGGGCCTCGTGGTCCATAAACCGATGTCCATGGTTTCCGCGTAAAGGATTGTCAGTGAAAGAGAACCATATAATCTATCCCGCCACCCTCTCGCGAAAAGAATTCACAAACGATCAGTCTGTGAAGTGACCAAAAATAGGTGGAGTCATCATGAAAGCAGGATTTAGATCGGATCCTTTCAATATTAAAAGACGGCTAAGCAAAAAAGAGGGGCTCAGCTCCTTTTTCCATGGTTTTGCATCTCATCTTATTCAGTTGCTTGTTCGCTTTGGCACTCTCCTCTTCGTCATGGGTGAGTTAGCCGGCCTAAGGTTTCTATCAACTGTTCATTATCTCGTTAGCCCTTTGACGTGACGACCTTGTCGCCACCCGATGGGTCCATTACAGCAAAGTTTGTGTCTTTCGGTGCTACGATGACCGAATTATGGGTCAAGGATAAGTACGGGAAAGCAAGAGATGTGATTCTTGGATATGATGATAATGTATGCGCTCTCGGTATAGCTCTTTTTTGCTCTTACATAGTGTTACATGGATTCTTAGACTCGTCTCTTAACCGATCCTGACCATCCGGTGTTCAATCCCATTGTCGGTCGGTTAGTATGAAGCTTTTGAATCTCACTCGCCCCGAAATTGACCAAAAGCCACTCGCCAGATATGCGAATCGTATTAAAAATGGTATTCTCTTTTCTGCCTTCAATTGAACCTTCTTAACCTCTGGCATTGGAGGCACATTTTCAATTCCGATTACGAAAGATCCACAACCAGACGGTCCTAATGTTTATCACATCCCACTAAATAGCGGTGCGTATATCGCATACTTGCTGGTTTGATGACAATTTCATTGAAGACGCTTGTAGGCCAGGTAAAGCCTTTCAGGAACGATTCAAAGTTGATCTTGAGACATAACGTTAGGTAACTCTTCATGGCGGTATCTACGGCTGGGATAGACGAAACTGGACAATTGCCTCCAAATCAGCAACAAGTGTCACGTACAAACATTTAGACGCTGCAGACGAAGGCTTTCCTGGAAATGTTACCGCATACGTCGGTCGATTTAATGCTCGAATGCCCAATAGGGTTCATGAATTGATGGTTGTTCATCACAGGCTACCCATACAGTTTACGACGGTGGCATTCTGAAGACTGAAGTTTACGCGACTGCTACACAGAAGGTTAATCATTCTTTTCGATCGTTAGAATGCATAACTGACCAGAGGCGCCATAGACACCCATTATGCTCACACAGCACATCTACTGGTGAGTTATCTTGACTTTGACGTACCTCGTAGATTGATGTTTTCCAAGGAACCTGGACGCCTTTCAAGATGGTGTTAACAATATTCTCGGGCACCATCTGCAAGTTGATTCTTCGAAAGTCGTTGCTGTTGATAGTATTGCCATTCCAACTGGCGACTTCATCCAAGTCGAAGGAACTCCGTTTGATTACAGAGAAGAGCAGAAGATAGGCGCTCGTTGGAACGAAACCATCAACCTCTGTGGTCCTGGTAGGTTTGCCGACTTGCTTTACCTGCGTCCTCCCTAAGTCCTTTATAGGATGTCAAGGCTACGATCATTGTTGGGTGTACGATAACGTTGAGAACAACAAGATCGGGACTTCGCTCTGGAGTGATATCTCTGGTATCAGGTCTGTGCAGGTTGGTGTAACCTCGTCATTAATTGATGGCTGCCTCAGGGTCGATATCTCTACGGATCAACCAGCAGTTCAAGTATATACCTCCTTTTGGCTTAATACGACTCGCAAAGCAGTTCATGGTGGACCGAGTCTCACTTATGGCAGATGGTCTGCAGTAGCCATTGAACAAGAGGGATACATTGACGCAATTAACACGCCAGAATGGGGTGTGGACCAGATCTGTGAGAGTATTTCCAATCCAGTGGCGATTCGTACGCACTACTTACGACCGTTAATGACGAAATAGATGATCCGGGAAGAGACTTCAAATGGAGCTCGACGTACAAATTCTCTGCTACGAGTGAATCGGATTAACTTCGTTAAGGACAATTGCCGCCCTTCCGTTTATCGCCCGTTCCTGTATGAGATTGTGAAGGTTAACAAAGTCACTTGTTCTGCTTTCATTTACAAACCATTCCACTTGATTCGTACCACTCAGTCATATGGTCGCACAATTCATTACCCGCATTATCCATTACTTGTACAACTTTGCTCCTTCCAAACATATGGTCCTTCAATCTCGGCTAAGTTCGGCAATCGAGATGATAAACGTTCTTTTTCATTTTCCACGTGGAGTTTAAAGAGCACACGAAGATGATCATATGTATGTCAGATACCGGGGTAAACTTGATTCTTTTCTCGCGGCTATCTGTCCATGGTTGAAACTAGATGTGTTTGTTGCACCGGGCACTTGGCCGTATTGTATGGAGCTCGAAGAGAGAAAGCCTATGATTCAGAAGTGAATCGTAACGGATGAATTTCGACAATAATTCTCCACATTATTACACTGTGCCTTGATTGTGCTGATCTCACCACATGAGGAGCATGAGAGCGTGATTTTTTGATGCCCGTGTGACAGGTGTTTCCTTCCGTACAACTATGTCACTTGTAAATGAACCTGAATGATTTTTGCTTTGATGGCCTGCACCCCTTTGCTTCGTCTCTGTCATGGCCGACGCGCTCAGTGCCTCAGAGCTTGCGACGACTGCAAGCCATTTGTGCGTGCTCTTCATTTTTCTCGTTGAATCCTTACGTGACTTCATTCAGGATGGCAGCGAAAATGTTCTCTCTCGCTGCGTGTGGTTCGTGCCCTATTGATCACTGCTCAGTTTGTTCCTTCATATGATCACAGTCATGCTTTTTTATGACTTGACTATCACAATGGGCGATGAGGTAGAAAGGATATGGCTGCGGCCGTATACGCCTATGACGGTATTATGGACCATGGTGAGTTGGGCTGTTCGGTTCATCGATTTTCAAGCATCTAAGTGAAATCAGAATCGTTATCTTTCGCCACTAGGTTATATCGTCATTATCGCCTGCAAGCCCCGTTTCTCGTTTATCACGGTCTTTGACCGCTAAACCTGTTCTCTAGCATTTCAAAGTGCATGGAGTAAGCCCGTCTGTGACCGTTATGTGTTATTCCCGGAGGCTCTCAAGGTGGTGACATCATTCACGATTGGAGGTACGTTCGTCTATCTCGCCTACGTGTTTCATCTACCAAGAATGTCTCGCAGTCATCTTCATCCTGAGATTATACGCCATATACTCTCGGAGCTTAATGATAGCGGTACTAGGTGGTATCCTCCTTGCGGTGGAACTAGCTGTCAAAATTGTAATCCCATTCTTGAACCATCGTCATTGACATTAATCTTAGTATCTGATTCTAGTGGTCATTCACCGACGGAACGAGGCTCGACCTTCCGGAAGGTATCCCTAAGACTCGTGACCCTTCAGATATAAAACCTAACCTAACTCTTCTTCATAGGTCTCGTTGGCTGTATCCTAACCGGAAGGACTCATATGTCAGTGGTTCTTAGGTTTGAAGTGGAATTGTTGATAGAATAAAGCAGACGATTCGCCTTCACGTGGATAGCGGAATTGGCTTTCGGTTCGCGTTAACACAGGTCCAGCACTCACCCGTCATACTGACGCTATCTTCGTAGACTCAGTCATATTCTTTGCGACTCTCTATCGCGTGATACAGCATAATCGCCTACGGCACGGCACGGGGAAGACCCTGTTGGATCGGATACTCCATGATGGTGCGTTTTTGCCCTATTTGATCATGCAGCTCTTGATTCTAGCCAAAATAGGAGTACTTTATTTCGCTATTATCTTTATTGTCAATCTTGTCACGGTCCTTATATTTATGGTGAGCCGTCACCTTGAAACGTTTATACATGATTTCTGATGTCAGATATAGCTCGCGCCTGTAGGTTTCTCCGACATGTATGCCAACAAGTAACCGACCCATTATGTTCTACTTATAGCCAGACATCAAGGCTATTAACGCGAGCTTCAGTACTTTGTAAGCTACATATCACATCTTTCATTAACTGATAATCCATTCCGCACCCATAGAATTACAAATCTTATGGTGTCAAGGCTAATTCTCAACCTACGTGAACGTCCTGATGGGGGTGTAATTGTACAATCTGGCATAGGAGCACCTGAAGTTGAATTGGCTCCCCTATGTAAGTAATAACTCATTCGCTATGCTAATGGCCCTTTCTGAGACTGAGATCATCCATTTCTCTAGATGAAGAGGATGTAGAATTGCCGAAGACGTTGTTTGGCCTCCGTTACAAACTCTATAATCTGCAGCAACGTGTATCAACGCGTTAGCGTTCACCAAGACGAAGTTAAACCCGTATTGTTCACGAATGGCATGCGTGTTATTAAGATACTCGATTGATATCGATGGATATTACTTAACCTACAGCTACAATAAACATGTAATGAGAACAGTACGTAGCCAGCGGGCGTGGGCTGGATGAAAGCATTGATTATGATCAATCGATGCCCCCTGTTCTTGAGAATTATGCCACAGGCTCCTCCATTGGCCTTGATGCATATGATGGGTACATCGTACTAGTGATACCATAATGGTGTTTGAAATTCATCATTTCAAATACTCTTTTAACCTCAGCCAGAAGTCAAGGGTAGCTAAAATTACTGCACACATTGAGTACAGCGTTCCACATGAAATCATTGGCCTACTAGTGCTCATATTGTACCATCATTGATCGGAACCGGTATATGTACTATAAGTGAGTGTTCCGGCAAATCTGCGAATGAGGATGTGAAAGGGGATGTCACTTATCCCGACACAAAAAAGATGTGGCACCATCGAAGTCCAACATCATTGAATTACGAGCATTGTAGGAAGTGCAGAAGAGCAGTTAACATCATCGTTCACCAGTCCCTTTATAGGAAACAATTTTCTGGAAAAGCATCCGCTTGGAATATTGATTTATGTCGAGTCAGGTTCAAACGTCCCACTTCTCAGATGCTCCAGATCATTCAGAATTTCCTGGATAGCTTGAAATGACGGAGGGTTCCACCTAGAGGACACAGAAGGCTGAAAATCTGAGGATAAAACAGTGTCAACATTGGGACCATTTTGAGTGTCCAACCCTTTCAAGTCGACGTGAGCACCGACAACATCAATACTTGGCCGCTCCTCCGGGTTGGGATGCCAACAGGTTTCCATAAGCTTCCAAAGGGACCTCGTCAGTCGCATGGGCCACCAAGCCGGGCTCAAATCTGTGGGACAAGATGGGCGGACTCCAGCTTTAACGTTAAGTAGGACTGTCGCCTCCAGCTTTCCAAGTTCGAAGAAGGGAAGCTTCCCAGTGAATATCTGCGTGAGAAGTACCATCAATATTGATGTTCTTATCACTGGATGTAGAGTAACATACTTCGTATGCTACACAGGAGAAAGCATAAACATCAGATGCCTTGGAATTATTGATCACTTCATCATTGACGTCGTCGAACAGTTCTGGAGCTTGCCAGCGGACAGAACCGCCCTTTGATGCAACACTAGAGTGTGACTCCCAATGCAGAATATGGGAATCAGAGACAGCAGAAAGACCAAAATCAGCTATTGTCGCCCTCTGAAACTTGTTAACGAGAATATTAGCCTGAAGTCAATGTTTAGCACAGAGTTATGTGGAAAATCGGCGAAGAACGGACTCCTTTGAGATCGCCATGAACTATATCCCGTGAATGTAGGAATGTGACACCCGATGCCACATCTGAAACCTGACAACAGGGTTAGGCGATGAGGCTTTCTGAAGGCAGTTTGGATTTTAATCACAAGAAGTCTACGGTTAGTGTCTGGATTATCGCTCAAGAAGCAACTGACATCTTGATCAAACCATGGAGATACAAGACAAGGGCGGTTGTTCAAGTAATATACCCCGTAGAATGGAAGGATGTTAGGGTGCTTTAATTGACCCCAAAGGATAGCTTCCGAAGAAATTCGCTTTGGTGGACAATTGGTCATCATGACTGCACTGGAAAGGATTGCATACCTTAAGGAATGATTGCAAGTGCGAAGTTTGATACACCCTAACGACCTTAAGACAAACGATCTGGCCATCACAATACCCCTTGTAAATATCCGCAAATCCACCAGACGTTATAGGGTGATTTCCTATCAACTCGATTGTTTTCAAGTCAAAACATGTCGGATATAAGCCAGAACATTCAGAGAGGCGTTGCGTTGCAACAAGAAAGTTACGCCAGACTTCAGGAAGTAAGCCAGGCATATCTAAAATCTGATATTTCCGTCAAAAAGGAGGATTAAGAGACAGTTAAAAAGACAAACAAACTGAAAGAAATTCAAGAATTGTTTCGCTTTCCGCGTAGGAATGCCAAGCAAGCGCCTATATTGCGATTTGTTTATGAGAATATCGGCTAATCTTGCAACAGTCACCTTTGGTAGATAATTGTAAATTTGCAAAGGAGAGAGTGCTTTTTGCTTACAATCATGGAGTGGGCACTTCGCAAGTCCTCTCGTAAAACTGGGTATTGTCGATATAACTCAGTGTAAATTTCTTTAACAAAAGTTTGGAAGTGAGAAAGTGACAATGAAGACAACTTTTGTCGATCTTGATTTCGTATGGGAGAGAAGCCGGATTGGGGAGGAAGAAATGGCGCTGTTCAAATCTTGCATTTGTGCGGACCAGGCAAATAGAAAATCAATTAGCCTACTTGCAAATTCGTCCTGCCATGCCTTCTGACGACGCAACAGTTCATCATAAACATCAGTCGAGAGTTCAAATATCTGAGCGCTACGGAGTGCGGCGATCTTGTGTTGCGTGGTTAATCGGTTCAGGTACTCTAGGAAATTAACATCCAATCAGTAGAAAAGTGCCACTGAACCAGTGACATACCTAGAGACCTATCTTTGAGTGGCAAATAACTACGGAAAACATCATAATGTTTCTTCAAGTCCAATAACGCTTGATGACCTCGAAGAGGGTACGCTAGTAATGAGTCTTCAATCGCCATCTGTGAATTAACTCCAGGAGTGTAGTCCGGTGGCGCCTCATGAGTGCAGGGGACATTGTTCTGGGCGGCAACCAAAGAATCTCCGGCATGCACCTTGGCGCTTGCCGCAGTCGCCGTGAAACCACTGCTAACGTCATCTATTCGTTCCAGACGTAAAGTATTCGAGTCATCCTTTAGCGATGGCGACCAGATGTTTTGTGTGATAGTCTTGATTCTTTTGATTCCTGCCATTCTTGAGTTATCACGGAAGATTGTATTTACATGATGGCGAGGGTATTGATCTCCTTTGAAAATCATGGCAGTGGACATTGTCAACATGTTGACAATGGAGGGCGCGCCTTTCGTTATTTCAACAAGAGTGTCCGAAAAAAATCCACCTATCAACGAATTGGTTGGATGTCAACATTGTATTAACATATAGCACAAAAAAAAGACAAAAGCTACGCACTGAGCATCCTATTAGCTATTTCTTGAAAGCTTATTGATGAGTGAACTCTCAGAAAGTTGTTCCTCATAACTCTGCTAACACCACTCTTTGAGCCGACCGTACCGAATTCCATAAAATGAGAAGCAATATCCTTCAGATCACATAATCCCGATATTTGTCGCGAGGAAAGACTTTCATTCTGATCAAGGATCCCATGGCCCACAATACACACAGCCGAAGCATTCTGATACTTCATAATCTGGGCAACTCGACGCACAGTGTATCGAGGGCCAACAAATATAGGCTGTCCTTGATCGGCGGCAATCGTACCGAAATCGGGCAAAGATGACTGTTTAACAAGTTCCACGGCAGAGTCGAGCATCTGCGCAAGCGATTCATTGGTCCCAAATGCTGCTCTGGCAGAAACAACGGTGTTATACAAGGTTTTCGAGGCGTCCAGTTTATTGCAAGTGTTCTGTAAATGTTCGATGAAGACATCTGTGAGATGGAGCATGCGCACAAAACTCCCATTCCGATTGCAAATAGGCTTAAGGAGACTCAGCCTAACTAAAAATCCTCAGGAAAAAGAAAATACCATACCAGATGTTTGATTTTGTGTGAGACCATCAACTTCAAGGCATCGTTGGAATCTATGGAATCGTGGACCACTACCGGATTTCGTGTCATGATTTGGGCGGCGACGGTGGAATGGGGATCAAGACCATATGCAACAATCTAAGACGTCTGCATCAGATAACTCTGCGGGTGACGAGAGAAAGGGAGCGAACGCGATAGACTATGTCTGTTGATGTAATTATGCCGACTAAATGGCTGTTCTTGCCCAGAACAAGAATATAATCTTTCTTGATCTTCCATTGACGAAATGCTTCTATCATAGTCGTGTTCTCAAGAACTAACGCCGCATGTTCGATAGATGTTGGTGTAAAACTCCCTGTCGGCTGCTGGTACTCAACAGTCGAACAGCACAGTGATTTGAGGGACGCTTTTGTTTGTGACTCCTCAACATGAGTCTTTCGAGTGAGCTGATTAGAAGAGTCAGACATGTATGTGATAGAAAGTAATCTACCAACCTCTCGTTTATGCAAAACCTTCGGCCTAAAGTCTGACGGACGCAAATTGCGAGGAGCGAACATCGCAGCTTGTTGAGTCGACCAATCAATCAAAAATGACACATGTATATGTATTGCTCAAGAGAAGATCATCAAGTTGCTTTGATACTAGTGGTATAGATGTGAACTTCTCGGATCGTCCGGGAGACGCAGCGTGTGCTGTGAGTTGCGAGTCAAGCTTCAATATATCAGTGGCAGTGGGCATCCATAAATAGACCAAACGGCGATGGCGTTGGTGTAACCGTTCACAAGGTCGCTCACTGTTACGCATGGATTGAAAGGAATGAAGACTGTCAATGGAGAAATAGCAAGCTCGATTTCAGTCGTTCGAAATTAGCAAGGTCACAGATACCAAGGGAGCCACGATGTGTGTTGGAGGGACTCCTAGTGAATTGATCTGGCACTGTGCAGGGTACTTATCAGGCTACAGAAAACCTTTAGGAAAATGCCAAGAATTCGACCAAGGCCAGGGTGAAGGGAAACGCCCAGCCGTACTTGATACAACTTGCGGCGATGATCACACATGACAGATCGTATTCAAGTGCCGTGCGCTTAGTCAGCGAGTGCTCGATAGAATTTGAGGGCTGGATGAGCGTAACAAGTCTTTTTCGTAGTGCTGATAGATTTGATGTCCTTTTTATGCTGCGCAAAGATGTAATTTGTGTGATTGCATTGAATACATTGCACACATTAGATAAAAACGAGACATAATTAGAATAAGCTTTCTGATAAATAAACTACTAAGGTTCATCAAATCTCCAGAATCCTCTAAAATGATACTGTTTCTCTCCCTTCGAGTACAAAAACCACTGATAGCCAATGTGCCCAGCCAAAATAGTACAATCGTACTTTTTCACGTTGGCCGGATCCGCATGATCAAGCAGTGTCACATCCACTTCAACATACGCTTCGGGCGCTTTAGATATACGAGAAAACCAGACACCATCAAAGTTCAGATTGGACGTCCACTCCGGATCATTGTACATTTGAGCACTTGATGATTTTCGAGGGCCCGTTTTCAGGCGAAAATTGCCACGAGCATCCCAAGCGCAGAAAGCGGTAATCCGGCCGCTGAGGCACGCAGGGACACAGGCACCGACTCGGTCGTGCACCATCTTCTCCCAGAAATCTTTATCCAATTTGGGCCCGTCCTTGTCAAAAGCACGGAGAAAGCGCTTGAGGACAACACGCAGCAACGTTGCCCAATGCTTAGGTTCGGAGCCAAACTCAGAAAGCTTCTCGACGCGTTGCAAAATAGAGCGCCAATCTTCTTGCGTTCCTGCCAGGGTGAGGAAAGGAATGCCACAGCCGCCGGCCATAACATAATTGAAATACCTAATAAGTAACTTATCGGTCTGGTATCTTATGACTGAAGAGAAAATCCACTTACTGCTTCAATGTAGACATGATAAGGACAGAACATATCACCTTGTCGTTGGCGGTGGTCGTGGAGAAGTTGGGTAACACCCAGGGAATCATGACGAAGCATAGCGCAGATAATAAATATATTTGGTGTAGGTCAAGTACAACTGAAGTTCGGAATAAAAAAGGACGA
>JAGGAP010000324.1:0-34498 GCA_017657235.1 Termitomyces sp. T73sscA | reverse complement strand
GCCCAGTGAGAACGGACACTGCACCAGTCTGGCAACAGCTGCTTGTGTTAGCTTTTTGATGCCCATCGTCACGAGTTCCATGAGGTTCTAGTTTGTCCCGGACACAATTAAGTTTCCATCCATCAAATCCATCCTCTTGGGTGAGTTACGACAACCTCTCCGAGATAGGACTTCGAGTCTTATAAGTATTACATTGCATTCGGCTAAACAAAAGTTACTACAGTATGTGTCAACCAACTTTGCCGTCTGGAATTCTCCAGAATGCACCGAGTAAAAGGTATATAAAGCTTTCTTGTTCCTTCTATGTCAACCCAATCTCTTTTTCCCTCTGAATCGTATGTGCCCCGCCATAGAACTAACTACCTTTGCTTCTCACATCCCTACCCCCTAGTTCGTCGAGATTAACTGCGCACATCCTCACCAACTCAACAAACATACCACCGTAAGTATCAAGTATCTCCTCATGCATTTTGATGTGTCCAATCTTGTCCTGCAGATGAAGTCCAACCTCATCGTCTTGCTCACTACCGTCCTCGCGGTATCCGTAGCCAGTGCCGCCGACAAAGAATACACTTGCCTTTCGATATGTGGCTTGAAGGAATTAGCGTGTCCCATGTACTGGCATTCAGAGCTTCATGGCGAATGCTGGACATGCTGCGAGACTAAAGGAATAAATAAATAATGAATGAATTACGGTAGCTCACAATCAATCACACCTGTAAATCTTTATGCGAACAATGTCATATACTGTATCACGGTTCAACTTGAGGTCTAGACCATTACATGAATATGTCATTCCGATGCTTTCTCTCATGATAAATACGAATATCAGATTCTTCTGCAGCTGCCTTCACCTCCTCGTTGTGGATTCAAGGATCGCTTGCCGGCAAGTTACACCAGAGCTAAATGGCGGGCCAGTAGGCCATATGCAGTCGTTGTATATGGAAGATAAAAAGGCCCCACTGTGACGTCCTAACTGATCCATGGAGCTTGACGAATCTCTTTCCGAGAGCATCTCGCTAGAACGAACAGCGACTTGACAGATACCTACTTCTACATAGTTTGTCTCCGAGTCGGACACAATAAAGTTTTTACATTATTAAGTTTTTCGTTAAATCCATACTTGCAAGGTACGGGGCCGAGATCTAGGGGGGGGGGGGGGTCTAGAACCATCTACAATTAGCGAACCCGTAATCCAGATTGTCATGCTCGATATGCTCTCAATAAGATCCACTTGCTCGTATAGTAAACATTCCACGAGCGCATACTAGTATACCTCCCACTGATAATCAACTATCTATCCCATGGACAAGATCAAAAGTACGTAGTCAAAACCGCAAAAAAAAAAGCGTAAAAACAAACAGCGTACTACTCAACTCGCCCAAAAACCAACCCAGCACTCAACCCCTCACAACACCAACCGTAACCTCCGGCCCCCTCCCCCTGCCCATCCCCACCCCCATCCCCAACGCACGCGCACACCTCTCCCACGCCCACCTTGTCAACACAAGCACCTCATCATCTCCAAGGTCCCTCCGCACATGCAGCTCCATCGTCACGACCAGCGCCCCGTCCGCATGCCCGCCCTTTGTGTATCGCGATCGCGATCCAGACGCAGGATCAAAACCAGAACCAGGCGTCGGCGTCGGCGTGAGTTGCCAGATGTGTGGTGCGGGGAGGTGTAGGACCTGAGGATGGCGCTCGACCTGTGTGGTGTGTGTGTGTGTGGATTAGGATGAGTACGTGAGAGGGAGTGGGAGAGGGGAAATGAAAACGAAGACGAAAACGGAAACGGAAATGAAAGCGTGAGCAAAAGTGAGCAAAAGTGAGCAAAAGCTCGAGTGAAAGCGGAAGCGGAAGAAAGCGAAAGCGAAAGCGGAAGCAAAAGCTCAAGCGGAAGCAAAAGCTCAAGCTCGGATGAGTATGTGAGAAAGCTTTAAGAGGGGCAGGAGGGAGAGGGAGAGGGAGTGGGAGAGGGGAAGAAAACGAAGACGAAAACGAAAACGAAAGTGAAAGCGGAAGCTCGAGTGAGCAAAAGTGAGCTCAAGCTCAAACTCAAGCCCAAGCACAAGCCCAAGCTCAAGCTCAAGCAAAAGCCCAAGCACAAACCCCGCTCAAACCCTCAAGCAAAAGCAAAAAAAAAGAGCTCAACCCTCAAAAAAACCACCCACCTCCCTAACAGCCCTCAAAAACGCCTCCATCCTCCCCCCCACACCCGCGCGTGGCGGAGCAGTCATCAAAAGCGCCTCGCCAAGCACCACACAAGCTCTATACGCCAATCTAAACGTTATGGCCGATATAAACGCCGCGAGCACGAGGTCGGATGTTCTTTGTTGTTCACTGGGTGTGCGGGGTGTTAGCGTGGGGGGTGGGGGCGTTTTACGAGAGTACGAGAGGTGGGGTGGGGAGGGAGGAGGGATAGGAGGACTTACACGGGGACAAAGGTAGATATGCAGATGATGGCAAGTGCGAAGCCGAGTGGGCATAGTGCGAATGGGTTAGAGAGTAAGGCGCTGAGCGGGTTCAATTGTGATTTCGACGTCGATGTTGATTTTGAGAGGAGGGTATGGAGAGGTGTGAATCTACTTCCCGTTACTGTGTTCGTTCGTCGTGAGATCAGAGATTGATATTGATATTGATATTGAGCACGGGTGCTTACCGCTGACGAGTCTGGAGTTGTTATCGTAGAATAGTGATGTTGCCATTACCGATAGGATCGTTATGATCGCCAAAGCGATAGGAAACTCGATTCTACAATGGGCAGTCAGTCGATCATTCGCTCACGAGTACACAAAAACGCACCCGACTAAAGTATCATCCTCATCCGCATGGTGGTGATGATGTCCTTGGCCCTCTGCACCACTACCCGCGCTAAGCAAGAGATGCTCGAGCGTCTCCTTGCACACATACACGGACGAGAACATCAGATACACCGCCTGGCCAAACATCATCACCGTCTGCACCGGTGCAATCCTACACCATGCGCTCAATCACTTTTCGACACCACACCACAAAACGACTCACCCATAAGGCCTCCGAATCATCCTCCTCTCCCTCTCAGACGGCGTCTCCCCTCGTGCACGACCCAGATCCAGCCACCGCGTCACAATGTCCTTCAGACCCACGCCAAACGCATCAAACACGATCCAATACCCCAACCCCGTGACGGACAATGAGCCGATTTGCTGTCCGGACACCCACATCCACGCTCCCAGGACAAACTGCACGATCCCCATGACCATCGCGCCGTGCGACGGCGACGACGATGGCTCGTCTTGGTCGTCCTCGTTCGGCGAATACGCGTGTCCGTTCTCGTGCGACGGGAACGCGCCCTTGGCGGACTGGGGAAACGCAGAGATGGGCGCCCAGGGCGATAGAGGCATAGGCGTCGGCTGTGTGTGCAGCTCCACGTCCTGCGCGTTGGCGCCTGGTTCGAGGAAAGAGAAAAAGGAGTGGGACATGGAGTGTTTGTGGTGGTGCCCGCGACGCGAGGACGTCACGGGTGTCATGTCAGAGTCGGAGGCGATGGTGATGGGTGGTGGGCGTCCGCCGAAAGTGAAGCCGACGCCGAGGGGTGTGTGTGGTGCGGCGGAGGTGCGGCGAGAGCGGTGACCGGGCATGCTGACGCTGGAGCCGGCGGTGGGGACGGCGGTGACTGGGATTTCGAGCTCCTGTGCGCCGTCTTCGGCGATGGATGGCGTGGGAAGGGAGCCAGGGCGGGGGAAGAAGACGGAGAGGTTGCGTGAGTGGATGCGGGCGTGGCGTCTCGAGGTGTCTGGTGGCGGGACAGGAGGCAAGGCGTGCATTGGGGTAAAGGCAGAGACTGAACGAGTGCGGGGAGTGCGGGCATGATCGATTCCCGGCGACGACACGACGCGCAGAGGCGGAGGCTCTTCCTCCATCGGTCGTGTAATCAAAACAATGTTTTCGTCTTCGCCCTTGCTGGAACGCCGCCGATGCAAGTCGTGACTTTCCATATTCGAGTAGTGATGTGGCAAGGGGGATGCCCGCACGTGGTCGCGCTCGCACTGATTAGGCAATCAAGGACGAAGCTCGACGCTTCCCATCCCCTATCACAAACTCAATCATCAACCTCCGAGATCAACCAAGACTCATCCAACTGCGGCAACAACGACGCGGATTCGGCCTGCAGACCACACTAAGAAATCTCTGCCAAACGAATGCATGAACCCACCCCTGAGGTCACCGCAACCGGATTGAGGACTAGTATTAGAGCCGTGAGAGGAAGATCTTCACGAGGACCTCGATAGGGGTAGTGTCTATTTTAGCATCTCTAGGACTTTAGGAGTAGCGATGGACTGTACCAATGCGTATTGGTCCTTCAATAGAAAGGATCAGCACATCTGTGGAGGCCACCTGACGATAAACTACGGCCACATTCGTACGCTTCACGGAAATATCACATATAAAAGCCTCGCTGAGAACACTGTCGTCAAGTAAGTAACTCATACCTGCCAGCGCAAAGAGCACGATCGGGGTTTGTTCCAGGGGGTAAAGGACGCGCTGGCACTGAACAGGGGGGAGAGCTTATAAGGGTTTGTTCCTAAATAGTAACAAGGGGAACGGAGTTCCGGTACATAGGAGCGCATAGATGCCCACCCTCGTCTTGAAGGTGAACAAAGCGTCGAAGATCTAGCTGGTTCTGGAAAGGAAAGCATAATGTATTAGACTTCTATGATACACCAGATGATATGTAGCGCATATACAGCATAGTAGGTTGAGATAATGGCGCGAGGGCGTCGCATACAAAAGTTAAAAGGTCGTAAACGTACATTTCTTTCTTTCTAAGACTTGTCAAAAGCATCTCTGTACCAACGTACAGCGAGTGGTGCATCAGGGTATGGGGTCAAGAATCCAAGAACATAGAATAAGAATGATCCCAAGCAGATCATCAAAAGAACTAATAGGTTCCTTTCAGCAATCGACAGTCCGCCTAACCACCATTTCAATCTCAAGTTAAAGTACTGCGCATCTTCATGAGCCTTTCTAAACGAGTCTGCCAAAGACACGTTGCCGACTAGCTTCGAATGCCACACATGGTTGACTTGCAACTTCTTACCAAATGACTTGAGTGATTCTACCCCAATCCCGACGTTCTCGCGGATCGCGCGTTTCGTTTGTGTGACTTCAGAGACTGTCGGTTCTGCGAGCGTGACCGAGGTCAGACCCTCATCTGACAACGAGCACAAATAACCTCTCACCGATAAACGAAATGCAATCGTAGAGCTCAAGCAGCATCATAACTGCAATCGGTGACAAACTCTCAGGTGTACTTGGCTCGACGGCTTTCCAATGAACCGGAGAAACAGGCTAGGACAAATCCTACTCAGACAATCAGACCAACGCAAGCAAAAACACGAACTGACAATGCAAGTCTCCAAATTCCAAAGTTTCTTGATATGCCTTAGATCAAACGAACCATCTGGTTCCAACGGCAACACTGCTTCCAAACTAGCTCGCCAAAATCTTCGACGTAGAATATCCAAAGACATGAACAGCCGAACATAAACATACCTAAAAAAAAAAATACACTTTAGTAGCACATTTAATTAATTAATCAGAAAAGAACCTTACCCTTGAGGAACAGGAGGTCTCTGACGCGTCAAAAACGCTCGATATTTAAACGGGAGCTTTTCCAAAGTCTCTCTGTGCGCCGTACAGTGCTCAGAAGGAGACTTTGCAAATATGGAGGGCCCAGTAACAGCGCGTCCGATGCTCGAATTGTAGACCTTGCTGAGTATCTGTTTTTGAATCGGGACGCCGCGGTACTCGGTATGCCTATATTGATTATCACCTTGCCTCCTAGTAACCGCAGCCATCTATAAAAAAAAAAAAGATAGTCAACTATAAGAAGCAGCGTAAACGCGACCGTTGACGAACCAGAACATGAACAGAGACGGTCATAAAGCTGACAGGACGAGATATACATCTCGCGAGCCATTTTGAAGCAACAAGTACAAGGTCGTCATGAAGTAGCAAGGTGGTTGCCTAGAGATGTCATACGGTGCAGCTGTAACTGTCTTCGAATATTGTAATACAAGGAATAGACGAATCCAGCACAAAGGCATCCAGAAACGATCAATGGCAGGCAATCATACCATATCAACTCGTATGCAAGCAGCAAGCATTCGAGATCATGCCATAAAGCAATCAAGAAGAAAAAGATCTTGGGCAGAATAGATATCGGGTACAAAGAGATTCGCGACTCTGGCGAGGAATAAATACATCGTGGGAAACCTTTGCCGAATTGAGTCCACTGCTTCACCCCGACTCTGCAAGTCTGACAAAAGAAACTAGATTGGGCAGAAGAGATATCGAGTACAAAGAGATTAGCGACTCTGGCGAGTAATAAATACATCGTGGGAAACCTTTGCCGAATTGAGTCGACCCCTTCGCGCAAGTCTGATAAAGAATCCCCGCTCCGTATGTACTCGACTAGTGGATGGATTGATCAGGCCTTGAGCTTGAGGACTTAATGATTGGAGCAAGACGAGCGATTAGAACCGTCTGCGGCCGAGCAACGGGCCTATTTTAGGACGGTAGTGGCTGTGCCCGAGGCGAACATATGTTTGAACTCGATCAAACAAATGACGCTCGTTGCCTTCTTTCAACTGCCGTGAGGTATGAAATGAAATTCTACCAGAGCTAACCCCTTGGTCTGCTCATCGTTATACATACAACGTTCCGTGGCTAGATAGTCTCAAACAATGAGCTCACAGTTTACAAAAGAACTCATTCAGTGCTAAAATTGCTTCGTGTCTAAACCAGACCCTCATGTCGTCGTTCCCATTACTGCGTAAGTTTCTACAATATAAGCAAGAACTTGGCTATAAATATACACGTAGAGTGCAGAATGTCAGAAGGCAGACTGGCCCAAGCATAAAATTAGATGCAAGCATAACCGCGAGCTTGCGGCTCGAATGAAGAGCGACGATTACCAGTTAGATGGATCCCTCAGTCTGAAAGACTGGAATACCCTGCTTAAAAAGTGGCTTTAAGTAAGATGTGCTTTTACTTCGGTCTTCACACGGAAATTGAACGATCTTTTTGATAGATGTACAAGCCAATTGTCAACCTCGCTCTCCAGTCAACTCCAGAGCGATGCCAAACCCACTTTTTGAACATCATCATTATTTCCAAGTCATCATCAAAGTGACCATGAAATACGTAACAGCTTTGTTCTTTCGGACACGTTCATTTGCTCATTTGAAGATACACTTGCCGTTATGCCCGAAGAAGTCAACCTTGGAACCATGTTAGAGCATGTCAACGAGACAACAGCTACTATTCGTGCACGTGGTGGTATGGGATGCGGAGTCGTAATGACACGCATCCGCGACCTACCAATAGCACAGTTCACTCCCCTTGGATTCATGGAATCCATGGACGGGATCTCTGTCAATCAGGATTGGATGGGCACTCTGAATCACGTCATAGACAATGGAATCACCATTTGATGTGATGGTTCCAGAAAGTCACTGATTGATGATATCATATGTTGTTCAAGTATGTTGGTACTAGTATGCTTCTGACCTTGTTCACGCTAGCTCACATTGAGAGGACAAACGGCTTGCCTATTCTAAATTTCCGTCTCTCATCAGCCACTCTTGTGCCAGACCACGAAACAAAATTGAAGCTCTCCTGAGTTTACTTCAAGGTTCTGTCCTTACCTGTTAAATCCTTTCATCACTTTTGTTCAGCATTTATCCTAGAATACATCACCTAGCCAAACCCTTGAAGTATACTTTCATCTGGATAATCGGAATTTCATCTGCTTATCCTCAAAAATGGCCCAGGCTCTCAGCATCACCATGGAACTTGATTTGCAATTTGGCCTAGAGACAGGTTATTCTCATCCATGGGTTCCTCAATTGTTTTGTGAGTAATGATACAAGTGCTGGAATATCACAAGAAATTTGCTACAGAAGAAAGAGGTGATGTAATGCTCGGGTATTCCTTATCTTAATTTTGTATTGCATGTCTGCCAGACTTGCAGATATTCCCAAATATTGCAGAAGAACTCATGAGTTTCTTTACTGAGAGGATCTGGAGAACTCATTTTAGATGAATACTAATTTATCCATAGTTGACACAGATACTTCTGTTGTGAGCATTTGATCCAGGTTACCAAAATGAAATAGCAAGAGATATTCTGATCTTCTTTGGAGTCTTTCTGCATAAGCAATGTTCCTGGTCATACCTTGTACATGATTGATGCAGCTATGTTTTCTTTTCTGAAATGAGTATCTCGCAATACTGTAATAACATCACCACAATGGAGATCTTAGGCTCAATCAGTCCATTTCAGCGTCAGATTTGAGATTGGAGCCACTAGCTTGCTAATCCTTCATGATATATACTGTCTGGTTGAGGAAGGGAGCATATTAAGCAATCTTTGCAGCCTTCAGTGACAAGCTGAGTAGGTTAAGCCATTTTTGATTGTCATTGTCATTTGTATGTGTATTCATAAAATTCAGAGAATTTGACATACAAGAAATAGATTATGATTTGTCAGGTGTAAAGGAGGTGGACCATCTGAATATACATGATAAATACCAAAGCTGTTTGGTTGTGTACTGTATTTGGGCCTGGTAACTAATTCCTTATCTGAAGAATAATTGGGTGGAGTAGGTGTAGGCTGTGGGTTGGTGATTGTTCAGAAACAACAGGTGGTGGTGGAGGAAGGATATTATGGTCTTGTTTAGGGAGTCCAATATAATGGGATGGTTGTCTTGAGGGACATGGAAGTGGTGATGTATTTGAGGCTGCTTAGGAGGGATTTTGACAAGAGGTGAGTGGTTTTAGAGAATCTAGTAAATTAAATTGATACTGTTGAGCAGAAATCAAGCTGTCAAGAACACACCAGATTCTCTGTTTCAGGTCTCTCTCTCTCCTCAGATTTATCCCTCTTGCACTGCTTTCTCTAGCTCGGACCAGATTCCTGTTCTTCATCATTCAACTGTTGAAGAACTTGTGTAGATATAGTTTGCAATATTGCTGGTGAGTGGAGATTGTTATTGGGTTATCAAATTTCTAAAAGCATCCAGCACATGTAGGCATCAAGCAGTTGTAGTTTAAAGCAATGAGGACAAGACAGAAATGGGCATGTAATTCAAAAGTCACAAATGTGCATTTCTAAGTATCACATTGACCATTTTTTGCTACTTACAACAACATGCCCTCTCATTCAAAATCTGCAGTGCTCATCCACACACACAAAGTACTCAAGTGCTTCAAGCCTCTAGCAGTAGAAGATAGGTATGTGATTTAGTAAAACAAAGAACCTTGTTAAGCACTTGTTTTCAGTGATAATGAGCTTGCTATGTATTTGAAGATGGCCCAATGGATTCCACTTGCAATGGACCCTTTTCTTGATTTGAGTTATGTTTTAATGGCAGAAATGCAACAAGACAAGAGGTGAGCTAATAAAACTAGGAACAGGTTACATTTTGTCATATTTGACCTGTGTTCAGAGACGAGGAGTCATTGTTGCTATATGATGATATTCTCACTATTGAGCCATGGTTAGAGGACTTATTGAAGGGTTTGAGCAAGAATTCAGATGATCCTCCAATTGTTCATCAAAATGGTGAGTGAATATATGCACTATTCTGAATGATCTATGCTACTGAGTGGTTTTTATAGCTCAAATCCACAAGCAATTCTGCAAAGACCAATGATACATCTCCTCTCAAGTTTGCTATCATTCATTATATATTGGAGAAACCAGATTAACATGTTAACATTTTGGGCACTAGTACAAAGGCAGTTCAGGACTTCAACAATCAATTCACCACTTGTCATCTGTGTCCCATCAAAAAGTTGAAAGATTTTGATGCTGCTCCTGGGTGAGCTTTTCCATGATTCAAATTTGCTCATACTACATAGCCTACAGAGTTTTTATGGACAATGTTAGTGAGAATAAGCCTAGAAATGTCATCACAGCTAAGGACTGGCCTTCATTTCTCTACAACATCAATGAGAAGAATCCAAACAATGTTATGAAGGGTTTTATGCAGGGGTATCTCCTTGTGCAAGTGAGTAGTTCTGTGCAGCTTAAGATGAAACATTAATCTGGCATGTGTTACAAGTATAACATCATATCTATACTAGTTCTTCATTCTCTATGTCTGGCACACAAAATGCAACTAAACCACTCAAGGCACATATTCACAACCCTAAACAGGTGACAGAACAAATGATTGCCTATGCTGCTGTTCAGGTACACATGTCATCTTATGATTTACATTACTGATGATGTTACTAGGCTCAGCACTTTCCTCCACTGAAAAGTGGAATATCAAGAATAAAAGCTTCAACCTCCAATGTTTTTTCACAGAAATTGCTGCTATCTTTGAAACAAACCCACAGTATCCATGGGTGGTTCACACTTTAGATTGGTAGAATAAGTAATTTTCCTCCATATCTGTAACTCTTTATCCTTACATGGTTTTCACACAACTGCTAGATTTAGCTGTAAAGATGAAATAAGAACAAGGAAGGAAGGTGCAAATGCAGGATGATAGCAGTGACAAAATGTCTGATGAGATACTCAAACATTTGAAGGCACAAAAAGCAGAAGCAAACAAGGTGAGCTCTATGTATATCAATTACAAATACTTACAAGATCTTTGATTAGAAAACAACTCCCTGAAGACATTCAGATGACAAGCCTAGCAATAAAAACAACAGAAACAATAATGACAGTGACTTGGACAGCAATGACAAACCTCCCAATAAACAAAAGTGCAATGAAAATGATGATGCAGTATATCCAGAATTCTTCTTTTTGCCAATACTAGTTAACTGCCACCTTGTTGCTCAGTCCTCTCTCCCATAGCATCAGCCATAACTTTGACAATTTGCTCACCTTATGAAGAACTCAGCTGCACTCAGCAAACATTCAAACATACATCCTAGCACAAGCCACAGTCATCATCTCAAGTTCAACAATATTTCAACTCATCTCCACTGCCTCATCAATCCTCTTCTCATTCTCAACAAACTTGTCTTCTCAAATCAACCACAATGGTTCTTTCAAATGTAACCATAACAATAGTAATAGTAACAACAATGATGTCATGCCCAAGCTCAAGGAGAAGTGCTTTCACCAAGAGGAAAATTCTTGTACACCACTGCCAAAGCCCAGAAAAAAGTAGTATAAATGATTTGGAATGCTTTCATGTGTCTGTCGCTTCATGCTCCATCATTTTGTAGTCCATGCTCTGTAATTTTGTAGTTATGCCTTCTTATGTATGCTCCTTACATGTGTAATAAACTGATTTTATTGATTGATATCTGTTGGATTGATAAGAACAAGATACTCCAAGACATGATCAAGTATATGAGAATGTATAGTACCTATTCCATTTATATTGTACATTTTAGATGACAATGCCATCAAAATACCACCATACCTAGTATCTATCTGGCTGGTGCTATGCAATATCTGTCACAGATCCATATACCATGGCAAGACATAGTGTTCCACCTGACAAGCAGTTCAAGTAGGCAACAATAGGCCCAGGTAGGCAATATATTGTTAGGTATTGAGTAAGTATGTTGGTGTCAGGGGACAAGTTCTTAGACTGTCCACTCTAGCCTTGCTTAGTCTGTGTTGATGTTGGCACTCCTATCTAGCCACTATCCAGACTACTCCAGCCCTATCTGGCTCCCTCTCTGTCTTGGCATCATCATCTGACAGATCAGCTGGTCTTTGAACCCACTCTACTTGTTAGCAGGCCTTTATGCCATTGGCTGGCTTACTCATGCTGATTATTGCTTACTCATTAGTGCTTAGTACATACCAGCCCTATTAGTCAATATGTCATAGTTATAGTGTGTCCAATGTAGTATATAAGTAGGACTAGGAGATGAAACATCCCCTAGTCTTAGCAATAACATTGCTTCTGGGTCTACACGCTAGCTTGACTATAAGCTCCTTAGTGACAACCTTGTCCTTTGCCCTTGCCCTCCTGCTCTGCCCCTTGCCAGCGGCCTGTCCTCTTGCCTGCTGCTGTGCCCACTCAATGCTTGCTCCCTCCTGGTGGTGGGCTTGAGTGGTCAAAGCTTTGGCTTGGCTTTTCATAATGGAGCATCCCCTTACAGTTGGTATCAATTTTGTAGATAGATAACCAGAGTCTTTCTGGCTTAGATAACTTATTTTTCTGGCTTACCTAACTAGAGTTTTTCTGTCTCCTTGTATAATTATATTCATTTTTCTAATATTTAGGCAATTTTTGGAGTTTTTATTCTTTAGGTTAGGGTTATTCTTTTCTGTTGTCTTGTCTAGTTGTTTCCCATGCTTCTGATGCCCCAAAAATGTTACACCTGGCTTTTAGAGTTTCCAGACTTGCTTTCTTTGAATTTTCCTCTGCCAAATGAGTATTTGCTACAGTACTGCTTGTATATCTTCTGATATACTTTGGATCTCTCTCTGCCAGCTGTGTGACTGAGCTACAGCCTCCAGAGGTTGCCCTTACAGTGAGCTTCATTGTCCCCACCTTGCCTTGAAGTGTTCTATGCATATGCTCAACTCTTTCTATGCATTCAGATATATATAATGCTGCAAACTCTTGGCATGTTTCTATTGATGCAATCCAAGCTTGCATTTGATGGATTTTTGGTTTGGTTTGGTGCTGTGACCAGTGCAGTATATTCCAACTGTGAAACCAATTTTGAGATCTCTTGCTTTTTTGCACACTTGGAGCACTAGAAATGTGTTGCTCTTCAACCTTAGAGGAATTGAGCATGTCATATTTGTGTAATCATTGACCAGGCCTATAGTGTATTTGTTTCTAGTATGAGACTATACATTCATTAGTTCCACTAAATCTATCCAAATTATTTGTAGTTTCTTAACTACTACATGCCCTTCTTTCCATGCCTTGTGCACCAGCATTTTTGTATGTTTTTCAAGGATATAGACATTGCAATTAGGTTGCTCAAGAGGAGGCAGATGGCATACCTGGGAGAATGCCTGTACAAGCCACAGTGGCAATAACTTAGTAGTTTGCATGCCTGGGATACCAGTGCCACAAAGTTATTAGAAGTCTGTGCTGCTGTCATAGCATGCTTACAAAATGCAGATTGCAGTTTTAAAATGTACAGGCATAATTCTAGAATAAAGAAGCCCATGGCAAAGAGAGCCCCACTGTTTTTATTGAGTATAGTCATGCCAGTCCAACTGAAAGTAATAATAGCATTCATGCCTATGGTTTAAAACTAATGTAGAGATGAGTTGGACCATGGAGTTTATAATGTAGAGGGCACTCTCAAGATCTAGTTTTAGACCTGTAGTCTAATTTGTCTGATGCCAATAGCTAGAATAGGATGTGCTTCCAACACCTTTGACAGCTCATGGGAATATAGGCCTCAAGCCTCAAGATGACACAATCTGATGTACATGATAAAATGTGCCCTGTTGTGTCAGAGTCCATATAGAATGAATTTTCTGTGACTGAGATAATTTGAGTGTTACTGAAAATTGCTGGCTGATGTGTTTGCTGTTTCTTCTCCTTTGTGATTTCTGCTTTGTGCAGCTTTGAACTTATCAACTGTTTTGCGAGCTGTACTGCTACCTGATCTAATGCACCACTCTTGTGTTTGTATCCTCAGCAAGAGAGTTCAAAGGGTGTAGCACATGCTGCAGCACAGAAATTCAAGTACATGGTTGTGATCATTCTTTGAGTCATTTGAGTCATAAGCAGCCCAATGTAGTGTCAATTATAAATGATCTAGTGAGGGATGCAAGAATATTGACAGTTTTAAATAACTTTTGAAGGTGGAAGGATGTATACAGTGCATCCTTCATAGAGTTGGTGAAACCCCACAAGACCTGTATCTAGATTGAGTTGAAGAATTCCTTGTTAATGCAATTCAGCAGAGCAATGCATTTTAACAAATCTTTATCTATCATATAATAGCAAAGACACAGTCAATCAATTTGCAGATTTTGTGAGTTGTGGTCTCAATGAGTTATGCAATGGTTGCATAAGTTGACAAGCCTCACAGATAAGTGCTACCTGTTTGCAGGTCCCTTGTGCTGTGCTCTTGCTTTCAGAGCATCATATCATTCTTTGGTCAAACCATCAGTTTCCAGGCTTTTTTGTTCTGTACAAATAACACCAATAATGAGGACATTTTTGGCTGCTAATTAATGTACACATTAGGCTCCATTCTAGCATTGGGGCTGGTTATTAGTCTGCCCCTGAGATGAAAATATATTGGTCAAGTCCACTCATGTGAATATTATTCTATAGCACAGTTAGTTATTCTGTATGTTCAATGTAAGTTTGAGCAATGTACCCTCAGCCTTGTGTAAGTTCTCTCTGCTATTAGTCCATATATATATATATGTATATGTATATACAGACAATAGTATTGTTGTCTGCTATGTGATGTGGTATTGTCAGAGTATTGTGATATAGCAGTAGCCAGTGTAATACATATGTGATGAAAGATAGTGATCTCATGGTAGATGGTGTACTCATCTTGGCATGCCAACAAATAGCCATGAATTCAGCAATTTCAGCAGCCTTCCAGACTTTTATCGCTTGGCAGAATCCTCAGTATTAGTATTATTTGAAGTTTCAGATACATTCTTAGCTGATTTCTCAGACATTTCAAGCTAAATCTACTGTAGAAGCAGTAGTGCTGCAAGTACAAGTATAGAGAGTATCAGAACTTGGCTAGCATCAGTTGAAATTAGGCACCGACTAATGTAGTTCTTACTACTGCTACTTGTTCTGAAGGCACTGAAGACTTTAGTTGCACTTCCTCCACTGTCTCTGAAGAGAGAACACACATTTAACTTTCAATCATCTTCATCACTGTAATGTAGTTACGAGGTTTTGTTGAGTTTTTGATCCCTTAAATCTCCCAAGTGTGTAAGATTCAATTCTATAGAGAGAATGGCAGCTACACAAGCATAGGGATGACAGTAAAAGGGAAAAGGCTAAGGTGGCTGTGCTATAAATGTCCAAATAAGGCTAGAACCAGCCTGCTCTGTTACAATCACTGATTGCACAAGTTTTCATGGTCATTCTGCATTCAAAATGGTGAGTTTCCTTCCATTGATATTCAACTAGCTCCTCATAGCATCACAGCAATCATGCCAACAATTATTTCTTGGCTAAAATTTGATGGAACTGTCAAACACCAAAAACTCTGCTGCAACTACTTTCTAATCTCATGCAAGGAGATTTCACCAAAAAATTATGGTACCAAATGGCCCAATAATTCTAGCAACTTGATCTGGACTTAGATCACTGATTTCATTAAAATCACCCTCAAAGTCATAGAACTAAATTGAGCATTAATTTCTGATGTCCAATCCAGATTGATTTTGCAAAAAATCTATATAAGGCTGTTATGACTCTATTTATAAGCTGCTTCAAGGCTGATTCAATCTCCAAGATTTGCAATCAAGATATGCTTGCACAATGTACCTCTATAGTGAACTGACTGTTTCAACTGGGGACTACATCAGTATAATATTATTATACTTTCCAATTGCTTGGAATGAATTCTAGCCCAGACTAAACCAAAAAAAACCTTATAATCTGTCTCAACATACTTAGTAATATCAAACATTAACTGACTTATGCTTGACTTGACTGGTGGTCATGCCTTTTCAATCAAGAATCTGAATGCAAAAGTACTTATAAGTGTACTCTTTATTTATCAATTCAGTTGTCAGGGTTTGAAGGCCTCTTTTGCAAGAAAAGAATTAGCATATGGAGATGTTGAAATGAATGGGGCTTCACACTCACTCAAGATAACAGTGACCCTTGCAATCATGCAAAGTCTATATTAACAAGCTACTTTATAGAGATGAGAAATTGATGAACAAAAAGACAAAACCCTGAACACACCTAAGCCAAAGAACAGAAATAAGAGAGGGGCAATCAGATTTGCCTCACTAAATATGAAGGAAGAAGAATCAGCATCTACCCAATCAAAATGGAACAAACTCTACCAGCTGATGAGATACAAAAAAATAGATGTCTCCTAGCATTATGCCTAGTTTTTGGATATATAGCCTAGTTGTCCCATTTTCTTTGAGTCTTATCCAGAGTCTTTAATGTTCAGGCAGCTTAGAGTACTGTCTTTGTACCATGGAATTTTGAGAGTGATGGCTCTCTCAGACTCTAGTATCCTGAAAGTAATGTTCTCCTAGTTCACCAGGTTTTTATTTAGGATAAAGCTGACTTTCATGGCATTTGGTTTGTCTGGATCTGCACTTGTGTAGAACCTTGCTTGTCTATCAAAGAGTTTGTTTAGCTTATCTTCCTTTCTTGTATCTATGTGGGTTTCTTAAATGGCAAGAATGTCTGAACATGGTAGAAGAGACAATAGACCACCTACCATTACACACAAACACTACTGAGATAGTGGAAGGCAAAGGAAAATCTTCTCAAACCTAGACTACTCCTTCCAGATGTCCAACAGACTGATCCAATCAAGAATAAACAGAATCTAAATAAATAATAAGCTACTCCCATATAGCTGGAACTGGAGAATATAATGAACTGGCCTAAATATAGACCACTTAATAGTAGCAACAACCATAATGAACTCCTAGATGCCTCACATCAACAAAGGCAGATATACCATGCCTACCTTTCTAATGAAAAATAAGAAATTGCTAAATAACCTAGAGAAAATTGAGACCATCCATATGGAAAGACTAAGAAACTCAGTAGAAAACTGTGGCAAAAACAAGAACTCACAGACCATCTACATGGCCTTCAAACAGAGGATTTTATAAGAAGTCCAGTTGTACTCTAAGACATTATAACCAAAAATAATTGAGAAAATTGCAGCACTAGTGCAAGACAGAAAGAAAGTAATAAATAACACTTGACTCAATAAAGACATGAGAAGGGAAGAAGTGGCCATATATCATAAAAGAATCAAAAGCTTTGAGATGATAAGGTTCATAAAAGCCAGAGACAAAATTGCAACAAACTATTTCCTCAATGGCAAAATGCTCACAAAACCATGGATTAATATGAACAAATAGAAATAGACAAGAAATGTATTTGCTGCATTTCATAAATCACATCTACACATGGACAAACTAGAAAAAAGATCATCAAAAATGGCCCAGATAGCTAGAGACCACTATGAACAACTACAAGAAAAAGACAAACCAACAAACACATATGAGCATAAAAGAGATATACTAAGCCACATTACTATTAGAGTAAAACCAGAACAGAATGAGACCTGCAATGTGACATTACTTGTAAAGAAGCAGAGGAAGCAATGCACTCACTACAAAGTGAGAGCTGCCAGACTGGATAGCATTGCATATGAGCTCTGAGAAGAGCTAGTGAAAAAGTTTGAGGAAGCTGGAAAAAAAGGGGGAACAAGGCTTTGATATAATACAGGCTCTCTATCTAGCATACAACAGCATTCAAAATAATGGAATTGTCCTAAACATTGACTTACAGACAAATGGCTATGCTCAATATACAAAAAAAGTGACAAAACAGACATTGGAAACTACTGCCCAATGACAGTACTATAAGATACTCACAAAAGCCCTAACCATCAGGCTCAGCAAAGTAGCACCAGATATAATTCACCACAATTAAGCAGGGTTTATATCAGGAGGTAGAATTGATGACTAAATGGAACTAGCCCAAGCAACAATAGAATGGTGCACTGCAGACTTACCAAAACCAATAGCATGATAATATGCCTGAACCAGGAAAAGGCTTACAACTGCATTCTACATACTTTTCTCTGAGCATGCCTTAAAAAGTTCGATTTTCTAGCTAAATTTATAAATACAATAAAGGCTTTGTATGCTGATGCACATACTAGGATAGTACTAAATGGTGAAGTTAGCAAAAGCTTCCAAGTCAACAAAGGAGTATGAGAGGGTGACCTACTCTCATGCCTAATATTTAACATAGTCATTGAGTCCCTGGCCTAGATGCTTAGAGACTCAAAACTCTAAGAACTAACCTTAAATGACAACATAGAAAGAATCATTGCTATGCTTTTTGCAGACAACATGATAGTCTACCTAGCAGAAAATGACAACTTCTCAGACTTGGAAGACATTTTCAAACAGTGGTGCAAAGCATCTAGTGCAAAATTCAACATATCAAAAGTTGTTATCATCCTAGTTGGATTCTAAGAATTCAGGAGAACTCAGCAAAACTACTCAGTGCTTGAAGTAGAGATGCTTGCAGATGTGGAAAATATGCTGCTACCATGACATACTCCAAGGTACTAATTTCCACAGGTATACTGACCACAAAGGCTTGGTTATGCTACTTGAACAGAAGAACCTGTTGGGCTGACAGGCACGTTGGATCAAAAAAAGTTTCTGAATTTGATTTCAAGGTGTTCTATGTACCTGGTGTGAAAAACATCCTATCAGATGCATTATCACAGATTTACTCAAATAATGAGCCAGAAATAGTATGTGCAAGCAAATATACATATCACAATGTGATAACCAATGATGCACTAGGGGATCACTTGATTACCATGCCACTGTTAGTTGGAAAGAAGGGCAAGAGCATTGAAGTTGCAGAAATACACTACCACCATACAGGAAATAGCACTTTAAATACCACTGCTGAGCTAAAATGCCTAAATATAGGAGATGGTTAATGGATACCAGGGGTGTTGAGTAATATGTCTGAGCACAGCAAACAATGTTAGCAATGCCAAAATATGCTGCCTAGTTGCCCAGAAACATCAAAGGAGTTTGTAACAAGAATAGCTAAGAATTTTGTGCTGAAACACCCTCAGCAACAAAAGAAGGGCAAGAGTAAAGAAGAAAAACTCACCATATGCATACCTGCACAGGATTTCATTGCTGATAATAGAGCAGAAGGCATGTAATCACCTGCTCCAAGATTGCAGTACATTGACTGGGTCCCCTGAGTAGGGTTGTAGGCTTTCAAGGAGGTCTTCTACCTTTCAGGCTGTGGCATGCCCAAGACAGTGCTGAAGTCCTTTTTCAATTACAATCAGATATAGTTTCTTTTTACCATCCTATACAGGAAAGAAGTAGAAATGTGCAAACTTCATCAGAGGAGCTAACAATATCTCATCCTCACTGTCATCTGACTCTTCAACCACCTCATCAGAGGCATCAGTCAACTCAAGATGGTCTGTTGCATTGCTGTTCCCATTTCCTTTGCTTGAGTCTGTCATAGACTGCAGATCAAGTAGAGTATCTCTCTTGCTATCATATTCTTTGCCTGATTCATCTGATTGTATTTCATGTACACAACTGCCAACATACCATTGAGCCAACCCATTTGAATGGAGAGAGGCTGTAGTCTCTCCTAAACAGTCAACTCAAAGTTATTCTATGCACTTGAGGTCAGGGCCATGGCTGAACCTGACACTGCTTGCACTGATCTTGGGTGGTTTACCTCTACCATAGGTTCTTGATTTATCAGAACAGTTCCTTGAGACATGTTCTGAGATCTAGAATAGATTGAGATCTTTACTGTCTGCTACATTGTTGTCCTCCTCTCACCTTATGTGATCCCTTTGAATCACTGGTCTAGCAAAATTCCTTTTCCTTTGTTGTTTACTGACTAGCTGTAACTTAGCAGAGGTAGCTATTATAATCATAACATTCTGAATAGACAATGTTTGATCTACTTTGTACTCATCATTGAAAAGAAAAACATAAATCAATAACTAACATTTGAAATCTTTTATATATATTTTAGCTGCTTAAAGATCACTGCACATTCTGTGGAATACCAATGCCAAAGAAGATTGCAAAGTAGTGCAGCAAATGTGGCTTGATCACTTACTGTGTATGGTCCCCTTTCCATTCAATCAGAATCCCTCATTCTAATGATATTTCTTACTATTAAGAGCAGGAATTGCCAGAAAGCTCTCTGGAAATCCTTCCACAAAATTATCTGCTCCATTGTCAATAGCCAGTCCACATTGTCCATCCATCATGTTCTGATTCAATGGTCTCAAGCATATAGTTCATATATTGTTAATATGTTCCATGCATTGGTTGGTCTTTGTCAGGATCAACTGCAATTGCTGCAGCATATTTTAATACATTGTGCAAGGCTCCTCATCATATTGACAACCAAAATTGCTAGCAGGTTGTTATCCACTTATGCACATCTGGACCCTATTTCATGGGCCAAAATTGACTCATCTGTACTGGTATTTGGCAACATCATAGCAATGCCTGACAATGCTCATCAAACTCAACAGGAGCTTGCAAATATCAATCACACCAAAGGAACATATGATCTTCTGTGCAGAAGCTGTATATGCTTTAGGCATTTATTCTCAACATAGACAACAACATCATAACCAACATAACACGTTTGATGAAAACTGCAAGGGAATTATCAAGTCCTTCATGTTTAATGTTGTTCCCATAAATGGTAACTCTTGGAACATGCCTTCAAATGTCGGAATGCTGACAGGTTTTACAATCATTGATGCAGAAGCAATCCTTGATGCTCAGTTTGTTGAGATATGGGGCCAAACACCGTGAGCGTGCCATCACATCACATCATCACATTCTACCCTGACCAATATCACACCCATTATGACAATGCAAACAAAGGACCATGGTCACATATATATACTAGCTAGCAGAGATGAGCACCCTTAGTCGTTTATAATACAGACTAAGGGTGAGTCTCTTTATCATACTTATGTTTATGAATAGAGAATAACTGTACCAATAGATTGACACTAACAATGTCTGTGTTTCATTAGGTACAGAAAATACAGTTGTTTATAATACAGACTGAGGATTAACACTAATGGTATTTGTGTTTCATTAGGTATACTAGTCTTAGATTCCAACACAGTTATGTGATGAAGACACAAAGGTCTTTATAAGGGCAATGAGAAGAAGTAAAACATAGTATATATGACTGAGTAATAGCAATATCCATATGTTGTACTGTACTTTTGAGGTTGTGCTGCCAGCCTTTGTTGTATGTGATGAGATCTAGGACATGCCATGCCTGCAATGGCCCATACCTGCTCATCCATCCTTGCAACAGATAAAGCACTTCTCTGCAATATTTACCTCCTTCCTCTCTTCCTTTCTGAGAATTTGTGGGGGCTCTGAATGGCACTTGCCCACATTAGTCTGACTATGATTGTCGCATGGCAGCACATTCTTCTTCAGGCTATCATTGCCCTTGGCACTGCCTTGGGTGTTGCTCCCAGCTATATTACCCACCTGGAGTAACAACTTGTGGTGTGACACTGGACTCAGTCTAGCTTTCTGAACATAGCTGTAGTTGTGGTCATTGGAATTATTCTGTTCACAGTGGTTATTGGCATGGTGAGTATCACGTGTTTCAATGTTCTCAGCCATTTCCCAATACTCTGCTTCATGAACCATGGTCTTCCAGAACATCAGCCCATAGTTGAGATGCTCCTGAAGTAGTGCCTTAGATGGAGGCTCAGAACCCATTAAAGAGCTTGACAACCTTTGCATGCTTACTGTCTGCACCAACTGTGGTGAATAGCTCATCCAGATTGGATACATACTCTTGGACTGACCAACTCCCTTATGTGAAGTTATTCAACTGGTTGCATTGTTGATTATGAAAGTCGATGAGAAAGCGATAGTTAAATAACTCAGTGAAGAACTTTTGCAAATCCCACTTCCATCAGGAACTCTGAGAGGACTATGTATGACCTGCCTGCATTGCTTGATGTATCCGTACTCACATATGACATCCCATGGGTCAAGAACTTGTGAAACAATCTTAAGTCAGCCTGCCCTGAGTACTTTTCAGGAGGTGTGGGTTTAATGAGCATCCTAGTACATCTATGACTATGACCTTGTTTGCATCCATGTCTCTTCTTCCGGTTCTTACTCCTACTTTCAGAAGAAGTTGAGGACTCGAGGTCAGATGTGTAGCCATCATCTGAGCTTGACTCTGAGCTGTCATTGTTGCTCTCAGTAGTGGATGAATCGCTTCCAGATGGAGATGATGGCTTTCTCTTGCCTATGCGCTTGAAAGCGCACCCCAGTGCGCTTTTGGATGCAATCTGCTTGATGGGGTCCATCACTTTCAATGAAATTTGTTTAACCTTATGGTCAGAGTTGTCAGGTTTGTATTGTGCCTTCTTTGAGGATCCTTCAGCCACTTTTCTAATTAGCGTTTCCAGTTCCTCTGACAGGGGTACCAATTTGCACGGTCTCCCTTCTTACAGTGAGCAGAGGTCCTTTTCTTGTTGTGCTGGTCAAGCAAACGTTTTAGCAGTTTGTGGTCTTGAAGATAATCTACCAACTCTTTTCAAGATATTACTCCCTCTCTGGAGCTTGACTCGTCATTGGGTTGTTTTTTCCTGGTATTCCGTTCAGGCTCTCCATTCCGGTATCCTCAGGCACTGTAGCAAGGGTTGAGGTGATGCCCTGCTTTTGCCGCTGATTGCATTCAGTCAGGATCTCCTGCTGAACTTGAGGGTCGGTCTTGATAATAAATATCTAACTGGGAAACTGGATTACTCAGAACCAAGGGCATACAGGCTGATCCTACTACTAGAGTGCATGGGGAAGGTGCTGGAAGGTATAGTGGCGAGGTGGATAGAGTACTTGGTGGGGAAGGGAGACCTGGTCCCACTAACACAGTTCAGAGGGAGAGCAAGCAGCTCAACCAATGACACCCTCCTATCCCTCATAGAGGATATCTAGGTGGCAAAAAATCATGGCAAAGTAATGACAATACTGACATTCAACATTTCAGGGTTCTTTGACAACGTAAACCATGTGAGGTTGCTTGAAGAGATGCAACGGAAAGTATCCCACTCCCATTGGTGAAATGGGTGGCATCATTCCTAGAGGAAAGGCAGGCTGCGGTATGCCTGGATGGGATAAGAAGTGACATGAAACCAGTGAAGAATGGGATACCACAAGGATCACCAGTGTCCCCAATACTCTCAATAATATATGGTAGCAAGATCCTTGAGATGTTGGAAGAGAGCCAGGCAAGACAAAACGCATTGCAGACCAGACAAAGAAAAGATGAACCAACGGGAACAACATTGCATATGTACATTGACAACAGCACCCTAAAGGCCTCATCAAGCTCTCTGGATACGAACCTTAAAGTGTTGAGGGAAGACTTTATATTTGTGAGCGACTGGCTAATAAAAGTAGGACTATCAACAGCACCAGAGTCAACGGAGATGATGCATCACTTCTGGCATCAGGACCGAAGACACTCCCCGGAGATCAGGCTACCCATGCCAAATGGCACAGAAGCCTCAATCAAAGCAAAGGAGACAATTCGGATCCTGGGTCTGCACATTGACCAAAAACTCACGTTCAACTAACATGTCCAGAAGGTAACCCAGAAAGCAAAGAACACCATAGCGGGATCCCAAATGCTGGCCAACACAATGCGTGGACTCAACCAGATGCAGATGAGAACCATGTACAGGGCGTGCATCACCCCAATTATGATGTATGCGAGCCCAATTTGGTGGACAGGGAAAAAGGTACACATAGATAAACTGACCAAAGTACAGAACGAAGCGCTCAGACACATGGCGGGGGCATTCAGGACAACACTAATCAAAGTGCTTGAAGTGGACATGGCAATACCGCCAATCAAAATCCTACTCGACATGACAGTCAAAAGATATGCCAATCACATTCACAGACTATAAACAACTAACCCAATAATAGAACGACTTCCAGATGAGTGGATACGAGGCAAACAAGCGCAAAACCCACCACCACGAAAGAAGACAAGAAGCAAGAAACCAAAGAAGCTCACACAACAAATGGCAAAGTTAACATACAAACCTACAACAGGCAAGCACATAGACCCATCTATCTCACCACCATGGCGCAGGACAGCAAACGACTACAACGGGCACCTAACAATCATGGAGGCACCCAAGAAGTGCGACAAGTCTGAAGAGGCCAAGGAACACAAGGAGAAAATGAAAATGATCAGAACCGACGGGTCCAGACTAGTAATGTATTCTGATGGCTCTATGCGTGAGGAAGGACGGAGGAAAGACACCAAAATAGTAGGTTGGGGCATAGTTGGATATCACAAGGGAAGAGAGGTCTTCTCAGACCGTGGAGGCATGGGAAGCAAGGCAGAAGTCTATGACGCAGAGCTAGTGGGAATCACACAAGCATCAAAGTCGGCAAATAGATATGCAGAAAGGAACAGGCAAGTGAAACATATCCACATATTTGCTGATAACACGGCAGCGGTAAAATCGGCATACGAACCCAAGCCCGCACCCGGCCAACAACAGATGGTCCACACCATGAACTATGTAGATGAATTCTTGGGAAAAGACAAGGAGAGGACGGTAAGCATAGAATGGTGTCCAGGACACCAGAATGTGGAAGGAAATGAGCACACAGATGAAGAAGCAAAAAGGGGAGCAGAGCTATGGGCACAGGACAACACCACGCTGACCTAACGCAAAGAGAGGAACAAAGGAACGAGCACTCAAGAGGTGGACAGACGAATGGCGCAAAGCACCTCACACTGGAGGGTTTGCAGTAGCAAACGGGTTCCAGCCAAGGTGGAAGCCAAGAGAACATGTAGTCGACACCTCGAGTGAGACGTTCACAAGACTCACGCAATGCCGAATGAGATATGCCTTCTTAGGTGAGTATTATGCCAAGTTTGTACCTAACGAATCCATGGGATGCATATGCGGCGTGAGATACCAAACGAGAGAACATATCATTCAAAATTGCCCAAGGTATGAAAGACACAGGGACATACTACGGGAAGTGGATGAAGAGATGGAATTGGGAATGCTACTGGGCACGAGGGAAGGTTTAGAGGCGATGGCAAAATTCCTCGAAAAAACAGGAGCATTTACCAAAACTGGTACGAAAAAAGCACATAAAGACACGCCAAAGGAAGACGACCCTGAAAACAATGAAGAGGAGGAGAGATGGTGGGAGAGGATGGAGAGAGAGAGAGAGGAAGGAGGCGGACTGGTGGAAGAAGAAGATGAAAGGGACAGAGAGGAGGAGGAGGAGGAATAGAGGAGGCAGAGGGCGAGTAGTGGAGACGGAGAGGGGAGGGAAGGACACACCCAGAACACTAACAACCGACGGGTGAGACGAGTGAGGATACACGCACCACGGGAGGTCAAGACAACCCGCATACGCAAAGACTCAAGAAGAACATAGGATACGAACATGCCCCCCCCACAGGCCACCAACCAGAAATCCCGACACCCCACACCACACCCACACACCTTTTGTCTCAATTGACTTCTTTGCAATGTGACCATGCCACCACACATGCCCCAAAATCTCTGCGAGGAAAGTTCTATCACACAACAATACGAGACATGCGTACATACATAATGACCGAAATTACACACCATCGTAGTAGAGTACACACATACTTTACCCCCGCCTCTTAGCCCAGTACAGTGGCTTGTCAGCGGTATAAACAGAGTCATTCATTCATTCGATATTGCCCCAATTCTCGGGGTTGATACTCTTATCCTTGTCACGCGAAGGCTCACCCTGCAATGATGCCTCCAGTTTATTTGTGATTTGTAGTGCGAAATAGAATATTAATCCTCAGTCTTTAGAAAAGAACTCATATGTATTTGACCTGTAGTGCGAAATAGAATATTAATCTACAGGTTGGTGTAAGTAAAAAGGTGGTGAGTAAGTAAGTTAATTGACGCACCCTCAGTCTTTAGAAAAGAACTGAGGGAATATCAAGGTGTGCCGCCACACAAGGGCATACGGTGGCTGAACTAGCTATACAGTCCGATCGGCGAGATTGGGCTGAGTGGAAAAGGAAAATAGGAAAAATAAATACTTTGCAAAACATTAGATTACCAGGAAGTAACCGACGCCGCTGCCACAGCTGAGAGTCTTTCATAACACTCCCCCAGACTTGAGCTGGGGCTTGAGACCAAGGAGTCCGGTGAGGTGAGAATGTGCAACGCGTCCCAGGGGCTTGGTGAAGAGGTTGGCAGGATTCTGGGTAGAGGGGACATGGTGAACCTCAATCTCTCCGGATTTGACGCGTTCTCGGATGTAGTGGACGTATGTCGATGTGTTTGGCACGGGCGTGCCCTTTTGTGTAGAGGGCCAACGAGAGGGCAGGCGCGTTGTCAACGTATAGGTTCGCAGGCAAGGTCTGCAGGAGGTCAACGTCTAACAGCCAATTAAACATCCACATAGCTTGTTGTGCACCCCTAGTCAATGCCATGTACTCGGCCTCCATAGTGGAGAGGGCCATGGTAGGTTGGCGTTTGGAACTCCAGGAGACGGCTCCGCCAGCCATAGTGAAGACGTATCCCCCAGTAGATCAGCGTGTGTCTAAGTCACCCCCATAGTCCGAGTCGACGTAACCAGTGGGTTTAATGTCTGCTCCCCGACGGTAGGTGATGCAGTAATCCAGGGTCCCATTCACATACTGCATCACATGAGCTAATGCTCTCCAGTGAGCAGATCTGGGATTATTCTGGAACCGCGCCAGGAGTCCGACCGCGAAGGACAAGTCAGGTTGGGTGGCGGCCTGAGCCCACATCAAGGAACCAAGGGCCTCGCGGTATGGTTTGTCGAGCATGTATTTCCGGTCTTCCTTGGTTTGAGGGGACTGAGCTTCAATAAGGGAGAGGCCGGCGGGTAGGGGAGTGTGTCGGGCATTCGAGGACTGGAAACCAAAACGCTCGAGCATGCGCTCCAAGTAGGCTCGTTGTGACAAGTGAATGTCCCCGGTTACTGCGTCTCGGTCGAAACGTATGCCTAAGATATACTTCAGCTCTCCCATGTCTTTCACCTCGAATTTCGCTCCCAGCTCTCCCTTTGCTGCCCGCGCGCCTTCCATGGTGGTCGAGGCACTTAGTACGTCATTGTTATAGTTGTCTGTGATGGTGTGCTCACCAGCCATTTGCTTATACCGGACACAGCTGTCGGCTTGTGACGCGAGGTAACCTAATTGGTCGTATGCCTGATCGAGGTTGTGCCACCAGTTGTGGCCGCCTTGCATGAGACCGTATAAGGTTTTCTTGAGGTGTAAGGCCTTTCCCTCCCCCCCTCAAAAACCAGGGGGGGGTCTCATGTATACGGTGTGCTCCAACTCGCTGTTCAAGTAAGCGGACACAAAATCAATCTGCCATACGTGCATGCCCAAGGCTGCCGCTACCGCCACCGTCATCCTCATGGATTCCAGCCGGACAACCAAAGCGTAAGTCTCGTCGAAGTCTTCTCCCTGGATTTGAGTGTATCCCTTTGCAACCAGGCGGGCCTTCCTCTTCATGATCTCCCCCTCAGCATCATACTTGTTCGCATATACCCACATGCAGTCCACCATCTTCTTTCCGCTGGGTACGTCCTTGATGTCGATGACTTCCCAAACGTCTTTCTTTTCCATCACCCCCAGCTCAGCCTCCATCGCGGGGACCCATAAATCCAATCTCCTCATAGCTTCCCAGTAACTCCGCGGCGCGTTTTCGGTACTGTCGCCCTTTGTCGATGCGAGGAAAGCAAATGGGGTGGTCGAGACCTTCAACACCTTGGGGGCACCCTCCCCTTCTGCCCATTCTTCACCTGCCATCCGGGCTGTGGATTGAGTGGCTACGGATTCACGTGCGTCCAGAAGGGCACGAGTTGGGCGAACAGTGCGTGTAGATCGACAAAGGGGCACCAGAGGGTCATCGGGTCTGGGATTTGTTGCGGTGCCCCCTGCAGTCTTAGAGGGTAGGTGGAGGGGGCCATCTGAGGGTCGGATGCGGGGCGCCACCTGTTGCCTAGGTGGTAATATAGGAGGTGCTGCTGGGTTCGTGATCACGAGTATAGTTGATGCCAGGTCATCTTCATCCGCGACCTCAATCGTACGATGCCCTACTCCTTCCTCGAAGATAACGTTCCAGCTTGTGACAATGATGCGGTTTGTCCAGTTATAAAGGCGGTATCTGTGACTGGAGTACCCCACCATCACGTACTTGATCGATTGAGGGTTGAGCTTGGATCGAATAAGTTCCTCAGGGACGCGAGCATACCCAATACATCCAAACGGGCGCAAATGCCCCACGTCCTGCCTCCTGCCTGACCACTTTTCCTCGGGAATAGTGTTTGGGTGGCAAGTGGATGGTAACCGATTGCGAGTGTATATAACGGTGGCCGCTGCCTCAGCCCAAAGGCTTTTAGGAAGACCACTTTCAGCGAGTAAGCATCAGACGCCATCGAAAATGGTCTGGATTGAGCGCTCCACAACCCCATTCTGGGAGTGGGCGTACGGTACTATGGGTTTGATCACAATGCCCTGGTCTTGGCAGTAATCGTGCCACAGTTGGTTCACCCACTCCTGCCCGCCGTCAACCTGGATGGTTTTGAGTTTATTTCCGGTTTGACGCTCAGACTCCATGACATAATGTTTCAGGGATAACAGGGTGGTCTCACTTGCTTTGTTAGTCAGGTTCGACCCCTGCAGGCACGACGACCCTGCGTCGTTGAATACCATTAAGTATAGGGCTCCCCCCAGCGACGCCACTGTAGCGGGTCCCCAGAGGTCGATGTACACCTTCTCGCCGGCAGTCTGTATATCCTTGGAGGTTCCGTCATAGGGTCGTGTAGTGTGTTTCCCGTAGATGCAATCCTCGCAAAGCCCAAGGGGTTGAGATTCGCGTCGGATATGTAGTCCTTCAACCAGTCTCAGGGCGTCGAGCTTTTTGATGGATTGCAGTCCTGCATGCCCAAACCTCCGGTGCCATACGTTGAGTGGAACGGGCTTATCCAGCGAGGCCGCGACAAGGATCTTGGGCAGCGTTGCCTTGGTGCCCGTGATCTGAGTCTGTTCCCTGGGGTTCGTGAGTGTAAACTCCAGGAGGTACATGCGGTGTTGCTTTGCGCCAATCATAAAGATTTTCCCCGATGGGTCGGTGAAGCTAGCCTTTCCCCCTTTAAAGACCACGGAGAAACCCAACTCGTCGAACTTTCCAATTGAGACTAGGTTGGCCGCGAGCTCTGGTGTATGCAGTGCTGATTTAAAGACCAGGTGCAAGGTCTGCCCATTGATCATGACAGTTCTTCTCACAGTGCCCTCCCCCAGGATATTGAACACGCTCCCCCAATTTGCTGACATGCCCTGACGGGGGCGATCATACACTTTATAGTCCTCGAAGTCGGACTTTTTGACAAAGCAGTGGTCTGTGGCGCCAGAATCAGCATAAGTGGGGACGTTTTTGCTGGAGGTAGCCAAAGCAAAGGCGCTGGGGGAAATCTCGACAGATGAGAGGTAGGAGTCTAACGGATTCGAGCTGGGGTCGTATACCGCTGCTGGGGCAAACTGGGTGGTCGCCATCAAGGCATACGTGGTTGACGGAGGATTTGCGGGTGCGGGTGTTGTTGTGACGACATTTGCTGCCGGTGTCTGTGGTTTGGGGTTGGTCTGTGCCGGTGTGGCGTTCTTCCTGCGCCCAAAGTTTGGAGGGAACTGACCCTCTTTCCCTCCGCCTTTCCAGTAACAGTTCTCAATAGAGGGTTTTCCATACTTCTGCGGCTGTGTCTGACATCTTGATTCCTAAGCCGATGGGGTTTTTGGTGTTGTAGACAATTAGCGCTAGCGTCCACGCGTTTTGGACTTGCCACTCTTGGTGTGATGGGCACTTGTCCCACCATTCCGTGGCTGGCAGTGCCGTTTTTGGGTTTGGGGTTGGGGTGTCAATTGTTCCGTCAAGGTAGCCTTTGGCGCCTCTGAGTTTTGCCACTAGAATGACTCGGTCTCTGAACATAATGTAATTTGTCCCATCGAATAAAAATTCTTCTGGGAAAGTAGGAGGGTTACTGTTTCCCCCGGATGTCGAAGTAGCCATGCCGTTTTAGTCAGTGTTGTGTTGTGTGAGTGTAAGTGTAAGTGAGCACTTTTGGGGCCTATAACCTGTAGTGCGAAATAGAATATTAATCCTCAGTCTTTAGAAAAGAACTCATATGTATTTGACCTGTAGTGCGAAATAGAATATTAATCTACAGGTCGGTGTAAGTAAAAAGGTGGTGAGTAAGTAAGTTAATTGATGCACCCTCAGTCTTTAGAAAAGAACTGAGGGAATATCAAGGCGTGCCGCCACACGAGGGCATACGGTGGCTGAACTAGCTATACAGTCCGATCGGCGAGATCGGGCTGAGTGGAAAAGGAAAATAGGAAAAATAAATACTTTGCAAAACATTAGATTACCGGGAAGTAACCGACGCCGCCGCCACAGCTGAGAGTCTCTCATAACATGATTGACGGGTCTTCGGGACTCATGTTCCCACTGTAATTAATTTCTTTGCTGAAAGTTTGTTCATTATCTGATACTACTTTGACAGTTTTGTCTACTACCGAGGGCGACGGGCCCACATCGTCACGACGATCGTCATCATCTGACTCCGAGCTTGTTAGGCTCGAGTCTGAGTCATTGCCTGCATAGGGTATCACACTGGTTTTTAGCTCAGTGGCATCCACCGATAATTCAGCGGGAATCGCGATGCTGGGTGCATTCACGGGATATGCGGGATCAGGTCCTGCTCCAGTGTCGTCGGTTAGGATTCTCGTAGCCTCCGTCCAGCCTCCCGGACGCGGTAGAAACCAAGGGAGACCAGTATGCCGAGTCAAAGATTCGATTTCAAGTAGTTAGGACCTTTTTGCGTTGAAAATATGTGACCGCAGCGTGTAGTCACGGTGATGTCACACGAGATTGCGAGAGTCTTCACGCAATGAGAGAACGGGTGTAAGTCCTAAAATTGGGAAGATTCGTCGAACAAACGGAACAGTGTAGTTTATATACGTGGTAGGTACGTAGTTCCAAAAGGGTAGCCTAGCGGCAAGGGACATTGTGATGTCCGAAACGTAAGGAGCGACTGAAAAGGGGGTAAAGGTAAGGAGCTGTCGCTACACCCACCACCCCCTCACGAAAAAAGAAATGACATGCAGGCTAAGGGCCGAACTGGTAAAGAGAATAAAAACTGCCTGTCTTGCGACAGATAACGAGAGATTGGGGAAAAAGGCGACCGATCCCGGGATGGTAAGGAGTACCTGGAAGAATCTCCTACCGGAGGGCTTAGCCCAAAAAAGTCATGGAGGAAAGAGATTGCGGTTTTAGTGGGTATTGGATACCCGAGTCCCACACGGCGTGCGTAAAAGCATTTCCGCGAGGTGGCCTCCGACTAGAAGTTGATGAACCATAGAGAACAAGACATGTTGTTCAAGTCCATGTACGTAGAGGCTGACAGAGCGCTGTCTCCGTACTACACCAAAAATACATATATAATAAAATAAAATACACTAATGAAACTAAAATAGGATAAAGTGTACAAATGAAAGTCATGTGAATTACCTTGTGATTTCTAGTAGTGTGCTCGATATCCCAACAGGAGAAAGTCCACATGTTCCAGATATGCAGAAAGACACTTATGGTTTAATAAGGGAATGGGCTCCCTAGAAGAGTGCCGTCGAAGTGAGCCTCATAACGAAACTACGACCACGTCCATTATCACGCGGTACCAAATCCCCTGTCTCATCGACACTTCTTCTCATCGACACTTCTTCTGGCCGAAAATGTAGAGGATGGCAAAGGAGTTGGTACTTGTGAGGATTCAGAGCATATGGACTGCCCAAGTATTTGGTCAGAAAGAAAGTTTCCGATTAGTCACTAATAGATGCCGGTGGAATTGGTCGAGCTCCTCTTTCGCTTCATCACTTTTGGCTTAAACTTCTGGTCCTGTCAATGCTTTGGCTTATATTCGGCACATCTTCATATCAATCTCGATATACTCACATCTTGATTCGAGTCCAAAGCGCAGCGATTCCCTGTCGAGGACATTAGGATCCTGGATGCCTGTCTACTTTAAGCAAAACAAAAAACGCGGTTCTCTATTGGTGGCCAAGGAAGTGGAGCTTGAGTTTTGGCATCCCGTAGCAAAAATGTAATGATGATTCCAGCCTTCGCTCAGACATATTTATTTTCAACCGTTAGGCAGACACCCCTCATTCTTTTGCTTGCTGACTGCACGTACTTCTTCGGTTTCTTAGACTTTATCGCGCGGAGTCTAAACTGTCTAATAAGGATTTCTCCGCACCAGCAATCAGCTCTTTTGCTCCCGTTTTGCAAATGACGTGAGATGAATTTCGTGATCCACTTCCTCCGGGGCCCTGGTCCATACTGTCTTGCCTCCTTATTCCTTACCACAATGTCACTGGGAGACAGAACCATCGTTATGCTAAGAGAACTCAATCCGCATCTCTCTTCAACACTTTATACTGTTCTTCTCTTGGTAGTAACTGCTGCGGTACTCCGATACTTGTTCTCTCGTCCGTCTGGATCAATTCACGACCTTGATGGGATCTCGTTTCTTGTGGCTTGGCCGTTCTTCACGAAGAGATTTGATTTCATGTGGTCGAATTTCAAGAAAACTGGAGCGAAAATGTTCCGCTTCCGCGTCCTACATGTAGGCATTCAGCTTGAAGCACTTTGATGTTCCTCACAGTCAGCAGCACACCGTAGTTGCTCTATCAGGGGATAACGCTCGCAAAATTTTCTTCAACGATCAAGGACTAGACCTACCTGAAGGTTATCGTATATTTATGGGAGGTGCTCCTCAACTAAGTGACATTGCCGCTGAGGAGCTGGACCCAAGGAATCTCTCGGCATTTATCAAGCGGTTGCTCAATCTTTTGAGAAAAGAAAGGATTGATCAATGTGAGTGAGACGCATTGGTACTGAACAAAGTCGTAATAAAAGTAGTGCTTCCTACTCTTTTTGAGGATGTTTATCGACGGATGGAGGGTTGGGGCAAAGAAGGGACTCTTAATCCCTTCAATGAAGTTTACGAAGCGAGTAGAAAACACGAATGTCTCACTTGTGCTAACTTCGTCGCTTGTAGCTTGTCTTCCAGATGACTGTGCGGTTGGCAACTTGTCGCGAACTTTCCGAGGATAAGGAAGCCATATTTCAGCTTGCCCATCATTACTGGGAACTTGAGAAAAGTGCTACTCCATTTGCGCTCTTGTTCCCATGGTTTCCTTGTCCAGCTAAGAAGGCGAAGCAGGAGGCGACACAGAAGTTGTACGATATTCTTCTCAAATATGTGGATCTTCGCCGCAAGACTAAAGAACGAACCACTGACGCAATTGATGTCCTCATCGCTGGCGGTGACTCCAACGACGCCATTATTGGCGTATGCGATTTTTGCATCCGGCTTGTCTACACTACTAACCTCCGCGTAGTTTATTCTAAGCGTTATCTTCGCAGGAGTGATAAATACTGGAATGAATGGTCAGTAATGAACCGCATGAGACTTCCTGTCCATTCAATAACTTTCCATTTCAGTTTGCTGGAATCTTTTGTACCTTGGAATGAATCCTCAATGGAAAGAGAAAGTCTATGCGGAAGTTCAAGCACTTTTGACCCATCACACTGACACGCTGTCTAATCAACCTCTTCATCAACGGCTGGCAAGTATTTCAATGTCGGCATGGGAGGACGAGATGCCTATATTGGATTCTGTGATCAGAGAAACTCTTCGTGTTGTCTCGACTGGAACACTTCTGCGCCGAAACTTGGGCAAAGATGTAGAGATCGAGGGATCGAAGATTAGTAGAGGCGAATTCTTGGCGTTCTCCTCCGCTGACGTCCACCACAATCCAGACATATACCCTGAGCCGCTTTCTTTTGATCCTGGTCGATTTGACGAGGGCCGTGAGGAAGACAGGAAAGTGCCACTTGGATATGTGGGATGGGGAGCTGGTAAGGGACCGTTTTTAGGAAGAGTATCATTGCTGAGTCTTTCCAGGACGTCATCCTTGTGTTGGAATGCGAGTCGCCAAACTTGAAATGAAATTGGTGCTTGCTCTTATTTTCGCGGGATACGAGTTTGAAATTGTCGATGCTGCTGGAAAATTGCCTTCGGTACTTCCTCGACCAGATAAGAATGATATTCAGCAGGTAGATAATTTTAATCGCTTTCCTTTTCGTTTTTGACCGTATGATGCAGGCCAGGCCCCTGGGCGAACCTTGTTTCTTCAAATTCAGGCGGGTTGTGGAGTGAGAATTGAACGAAAGGACAAAATTCCAGATAGTTAGTTACCCTGTATAAAAATGTGAAGTATTTCAGGTCACCAGGATGATGGAGTCTTTTGTATTACCCTTATACAGAACAGTGGTGCTACAGATGTATGCTTTTCCAGAATGTGTATTGTAGTCCTGACTCTCCACACGAAAGAGCCGCAATGAATAGCATGGGAACACAGAGATTTTGACAGTTAATACTATGTATGATTTATCAGAAACGAAAGCTATATATGGTCCAATACTAGTACAGTGTTACACCAGATGTAGGCAGAGTAATGCATGATATACTCTAATGAGACAAGATATGTGATGCAAAATTTCCTGTAATCATGGACCACTAAACTTGAGATCATAATGCATTAGTAATGTATTATTTTAAAAAATACACCAGACAAAAATTGAACTGTCTACTGCCCACATAGTTAGC
>JAGGAP010000323.1:0-34517 GCA_017657235.1 Termitomyces sp. T73sscA | reverse complement strand
TACCTGCGTTCAACTTGAATAACTACACTCGGTTACATGATGTTTGCTCGTCTCGCTACTGTCATCCTCTTTGTTCTTCCTACCATTATCGCCATGCCCACCCATGGCTCGGCTGGCTCGTCGGGGAGGTGCACTACTGGCTCTTTGATGTGCTGCAACGACGCTACGAATGTGAACATACATTATATGCTCTAGATGATCCTCTGATCTTTATTATCCATAGGCCGACCCCTTGAACGTTCAGGGCATCATGGGTACCCTCCTCGGTGGCCTTGGAGGCTTAAACCTTCCACTTACCGGTATGTACTGAAATCTTTTTCTTTTGTCAGATGAATATTTGTCTCAATCCTGATGTTTCAATAGTGAACTGCAATCCTGGCGCTGGCAATGGTGGTAGCAGTGACTCATGCGCTGGTCAGGCTGCTTGCTGCGAGCGCACTGAGAATGTCGTGAGTAATACATATATTCCATTTTGAGCAAAGGTCAAATGGTTTTCCTAGAATGCTTTGATTTCTCTTCAATGCACCCCCATCAACATCAGCGGTTGAGCGATGTGTGTCGCGCTGCCATGTAAATTGCTTTGACCAAAGGAACTTTCGAACATTACTAGTGGTACTTAGTTCTGCTTATTTATACTTACCACTTTTACCAATTATATCACAAGTGTGTATTTTCTTTTTACAAGTAAGCTGAAGACAAAACACATACGTAGGTTTAAATTTGGCATGGACGTTGAACGTTGAACGTTGATGTGTTGATTGAGTATTTTTAACATCCTCCAAAAATTTTCTCGAGAACTTAGGAAAGTACGCATCAGTAATGCGTATTGCGCCCCTAATGTAATGAGACATGCTTAATAATAAGAGGGAAACGCGCGACGAGTCCTAAGTCACCCAGCTTTATCTCCCACTGGGGTTAGCCGGCTGCGCGCGTAACCCCAGCTCCAACGATTCTAATAATCTCTGATATTACGCAGTGCTGCAATTTGGATTCAATTTGCTTTCCCCTTGTGATGCACAGAAAGGCTCAGGTGTAGATTTCTTGCTAGATCCTGCACTTCCTGCACCTCTTCTGCGATAAAATAGTATCTCGTAAAAGCTCACGTATCAAAGTCCATACGACGAATACGCCGAATGGAGTAGTGGGGTTAATCTCGCGCATAACAAATGGGCACAATATTAATGAGCGTGGAAAACAAAGAACTGGAAACCTGACCGTCAACAGGCACCGACCAAGATGACTACCCAGAACGGGACCGAGAGAACTCACCCTCTCTGGAAATGTCTCGACCGTAGCTGTGCGGAATCTCCTGCCGCTGGTCCTCCAAAAAATGCGGACGAACGAGATCGCGGACCCCGGCACCAATGACAAGGCAGAGGGAATGGATGTTCAGCGACTCCGGGGCACGAGTCCCTTAGGTGGACAGGCGCACGGTGTTCCTATTGCGAGGAAAGTATACAGGTGTGGCTCTTAGAACCACCGTAGCGAGGGACAAGGCCATGTGGGAGGCCCGCTTAGGAGGGAGTCCAGGGGAGAGTGGGCCTCGCGGCCGGACCTGTGAATGGTGTAGTCCAAGAGAAGGTAGGGCTAGATTCCCCAGCTGGGCCTGCGATGATGAGCCAGACGTTCAACCTCAGTCGACAGGTCTCCGGCCTCCGCCTCTAAGTCATGCTAGAGGTGTAAACTAATACCACCGCCGACACACCGTACCTGCGACAGTCGCACCAAGTCGCCGACCAATGACGCAGCGGTTAAAGACAGGACAGACCGTCGTCACCACCTCAAAATACGCGTGCCTACGCGCACCAATGTGGGATTTGGCAGCTGCTGTTGAGATACAAACGCGACTTCATCCATCGTCGGTCCGTAAATCAACGTCGTGACTAGCTTCTTGGTGGCTATTCATTTTGCAAGTGGATATTACTCCACACTTGCTTCTAGTGCATTACTGTACTAACAGGTATGTAGATAATCATTCATCTACGGACATTTATACGTATCAGAAATGCCACCTCAGTCGTTGTCGCAACAAGACTGAGTGTACTTACTGCAAATAGTTGTTATCCCAATAGCTGCCCATTGTGCTCTCTGCCTCTTACTTTCAGCTGAGACTTCGATTACGGCGGTCAACCGTGTAGTCTTGATAATCCCTTGATTGTTTGTTCAGGATACGTTCTTTACATGTCTGGCGACGGCCACTGTCTACGATTTTTCTGCAATCATGCGGCTACCTGAACCGTGGTCGGCGTACCCGGGTAAGTGGATGTCTTCGCTCTCCATTAGAGGAGGCACTAGTCATTATTGAACCTCAGATTTTTCGCTTTACATTGTATGGCGTTCGCGCTAGAGAGCGATGGGTAAGGTTCGTGATATCTGACGCATCTGATGCCTGGTAGTCATCTAGCTAGTTGTGACATCACCGCATGAACTTTTCTGCATCAATACGGCGTTTGTGATTATCCGATTATCCCCTCAGAGCAGCTGCCGAGCACGCGGCTTCGCGCCGTCCTACCAGAACAGGTCATTGACCTTCCGTACTAGTTCTTGCAATCATCAGTGGCGTTATGGCGCTAGTGATTGTTGTACCGCTGACTTTATTCAATAGGGATATAGTCAATACTGTGTCTCCAGTCCGCTGACTCTGAAAGTAGATCTTGCTGCACTTATGAAATGCAAACCATGCAAGTCATCGGAGATCGACTAAAGGCAGTCTGGCTAGGTCGCGAGACTTCGTAATGTGATATCTATTTCGCTACGAGTTTTTTTTCCTCTAGGTTTTGTCACCTAGTGGTCAACCCTTCCATTGAATCGAAACAGACTTTGTGCAGTTTGGCGTCACTTGTCAGGTAATCTTTGTGGAAGATAGTACGCTAAATGTGTACTACTTCCATCAACGGGCTTCTCCAGATCTTATTAACAACGCGCCAAAACGTTCTTCGTTTCTCGTCTGGGTCTTGATTCTCCATGACAAGCATCATGGAACTAACACAGCTTTGGAAAGCGCAAACTCCACAGGCAAAGAAAAACTCATTTGGGATGCAGAACAGAAAGTGCAAAGGTATAAAAAGGCAAGTAGAAGGAACTTTCTTGTCATCGGTTCAACGACTTTTTACCTGCGTTCAACTTGAATAACTACACTCGGCTACATGATGTTTGCTCGTCTCGCTACTGCCATCCTCTTTGTTCTCCCTGCCATCATCGCCGGGCCCACTTGTGGCTCGTCCGGCTCGTCCGGCTCGTTTGAGAGGTGCACTACTGGCTCTTTGATGATGTGCTGCAACAACGCTACCAATGTGAACATACTTCATACGCTCTCGATGGTTCTCTGATCCGTATCATCCATAGGCCGACCTTTCTAACGTTCAGGGCATCTTGGGTACCCTCTTCGGTGGCTTTGGAGGCTTAAACGTTCCACTTACCGGTATGTACTAGAATCAATCTATCTTTTTCTGAATGTTTTGTCTGAATCGTAATGTCTCGGCAGTGAACTGCACTGCTGGCGCTGGCATTGGTGGTAGTAATGAATCGTGCGTTGGTCAGGTTGCTTGCTGCAAGCATAAGAATCTCGTGAGTAATGTATATTCTATTTTGAGCCATGTTTAAATTGTTTTCCCAGAATTCCTTGATTCCTTTCGAGTGCACCCCCATCAACATCAGCGGTTGAGCGATGTGTGTCGCGCTGCCATGTATATTGTTTCAGCCAAAGGAACTTTTGAACATTATTAGTGGTACTTAGTTGTTTTCGCTTACACTGTACCACTTTTCCTAGTAAATCATATGTGTGTTTTGCTCTCTTTACAAGTAAGGTGAAGACAAGACACGTTGTTTCGGCATGGACATTGTCCGTTGACGTGTTTATTGAGTAGCTTTTTGGACCGTGCTCAAGTCAAAGTTTTCTGCCTTTACTTTCTCGCATTACTTGAACTCGAAGATTTCCTGAATGTTACTGAATTTTTAATATGACCCCTCTCAAATTATCTTATTTACTATGGATATAGAGAACTGGCCTTTGTAGCACCTTATTGGTGAAAATTACAAATCCCCGAATCTTTCAGCCTGCTGTCATTTGTCCTTTATACTTTCTTTTCAAAAAAAAGTTCAACTTGGATAAAATCTTAAATTAGCCTGCGTGTGGCGTGCTAACGTTGCTGCTCTGTAATTGTAACGCTATCATTGATTGTTAATCCGCTTATAATAAACTAACTATTCCGCAATATGATAGACTTGATTAATGATTCAGTACATGCCGATCAGCCTACATCTTCCGTTTTCCAGTCTCACCAAGAAAGGATTTACCGTATGGATGAACACAAATGTAATTCATTCCTCTTAAAGTTCAGTTCCTTGATAGTAGTCTTCATTCCGAAAATAGATCATTATTGTCATCTAGTAAATGCCTCGTGTAGGTATAATTAACTTACTTACATGCAACTCAATTGCTCGAGAAGAATTCTAAATATCGTAATGCGGAGAAGCTACAAACGTGAATCACGAGTTTCGTACACGTCACAAATGGGTTAATATCGTTCATTGCTGTGAATGGAAGTATGAAAGAACTTTTTTCGCGCCCCTGGCCCAAATTATCTCCTGCTTTTTCAGATAATATTGTCGTAATCTATCGAAAGATGCCTGCAGTTTGGGTTACGGTTACGATTTGCTTTTTCCTTGCAATGCACATAAAGGCTTACACGTAGAGTAATTGCTAGATCTCGCACTTCTTCTGCGATAAAGTGGATCTCATGGGCATCATCTATTTCTTGTTCCCACAACATACTGCTGATCAACCAAACACATCTTTTACAACCCATTAGATGTCATAGGGGATAAGAGATTTAGATGTCGAACCTTGTTAGAGACTCCATTCTCCGATGATACAGGTGGTCCCAGGCCTCGTAACGTTCTTTCCATATGTCATGCGGAATCTCTCTTTGTCTATAAAGGCAAATTTGCACTATCCCTAATGCAACTCTCACGTCATCAAGCTGCTAAGAGGAAGATCATGAGCAAAGTTGATACCTAACATCTCGTAACGGGCAACTCACTGTACCAAGGTGCATACGACGAAGTACGCCGCTCACGAGGTTGAGGCAATGGGATGCATCATAACTAGTAAACAGATATACCGGCGGCAAGTTTGACAAGTATTCAGTGTGCTCTTTCTGTTGTTGAGGAACCGGGGTATTTATGGGCTTTTCTACTGGTTTTTTCGGAACGGAACAGCGAGAAGATGGCCTAAAGTGTTCACGGCACAGACAGCGAGAAGATGGTCTACTGCCTAAGTGATTACGGCACGGACAGCGAGAAGACGGTCTACTTCCTGAGTGATCACAGCACGCTTCTTGATCGAAAACAACGTCACCGCGCTGGGTTAGGATAGGGGTGTCCGAGATCTCCTCTATCGGTTTATGGTGATCATACATGGGAAGCGTTACTTCATTGCTGATAATTGGCTGTATCTGATTTGTAGACGAGTATGGAGATTCTGGCGACGGTCTATAGTTAGACTTCGAAGTGATACGCTTCTCAACTTTCTCTTTAAGACGCAGGAAATCGGAATATTTCGGAGAGACATATTGTGACCGTGGGTTAGGAAGCAGCTGCCTCTCTAGGTCTGGGGAAATATGATTGAGGTCAAAACGGACCGGTCGCACGGCTAAAGGTCGACGGAGAATCGCGGGTCGCGTCGGCCGAAGATGTGTGGGATAACACTGAAACAGCATGGATGTTTTGTTAGGCGAAGAAGGCCTGGAATACGTGAGATCATCATGGTGAGGAAACGAGGATGTAAGTAAAGGCAATCTATGCTTTTCAGGAGTGCCTGGGCGGGCAGTATCTGACAGAAGCGGGTCTTCCATATTTTGGCTTTCATGAGCGAACGTGTGATGGCCTGGGACACCAACAGAGAGTGCTCTATTCTTCCGCACGAAACCTTGCGCTTCCACGTCCCATTCTTCGCTCCATTGATATTCGCTGCTACCTTCGACCTGGTATTCGCTGTTGCCTTCGACCTGATATTCGCCGTTGCCGTGATATTCGCCATTGCCTTCGTCATGATTTCTGTTGTTTCCTTCGTCGTGAGGCGTGATGTATCTCCCGTCGCTTGTGTCCAGATCTGTTTTCTGCGAACTCGAAGACTTGCCCATAAAGCACGGAGTAGTTTCGATGCTGGGAGGATGCAATTGCTTGATGTTTTCTGTAGAATGTTGATAGTTTATCTGATCGATGTCAAAGTTCTGTGCGTCGAAGACCTGGGGATGGTCATTCCGGTGTCCCATGGATACCACTCGAGCAGCCAACGCGCCGTGGTAAAGTTCTCTTGGGTACCAAAGCATCTCGTAGCGTCGTTAAGTTGTTTTAAAAAAGGTTATCTCGCGCTATGGGCATAGCATCCATGCTTGACAAGCCGTATTATAGTAAATGTCGGCGACTTGGTAGTTATGGTCATGCATATGGGCCATTGTCAACGCCATAAACAAGGATTGAATCCACAAGCCAGAACAAAGAAGACAAACGTTACAACACTCTTGTCCGGATCTACAAAGCGTTCGGGAGTTGCAACCAACTAAACAATAAAGTCAAACAAAGGACAAGGGTCGATGGCCAAAATGACGGCTGAAAACGCTATCAAGTCTTTATTGAGTCGGCGATAAATGCTACCAAGAGATGCGAATACTTAGTTGAGAAATATGTAAGTAGTTTTTAAGAGATATAGAAAACGGTGATTTAAGGAAGCCGGCTGTTGCCATTTTGGGTTACAAAACCATGGATGTTGAATTCGCTACATTATCAATAAATTTACAGAGCAACGGGTTACAAGAAAGCCTATAAAATCGAGGAACGAAAAGCAAGAAGAGTGCAGGTTTCCATAAATCTACATTTCCGCGAAACAGATAAGATAAGATCAATCGACCGAGATTCTCCGAATCCCGATGACTGCAATATTGATTAAATTAATCTCGTCAATTTGACGACGTTTGCGACACTGCCCACGAGGGCCTGCGCGATAAAGCAATACGATTTTGAAGAGATACAAAATCTCCACGCAATTTCGCTCGGTGTCTCTTGTCTTCGTCCCACCTGGGAAGATCGCGTCTTGATCCCGCACTTCTGAGCTGTTCTTGTGCTTTGTTATGTGCTTTGACAAGGTCAGAGTGTACTGCACGCAATCGAAGACGATTGAGGAGAGTCTGAGAAGAAGCGAAGGGAGTGATTAGGGCGGGAAGAGAGAAAGACAGAAGTACGCACATATATCTTTTTAGTTAGATCGCGGAACTTGGCTTCGTATTGGTGCAATTTGGCTAGCACCTTATCGAGCATCCTAAAGGACGGTTCGCGATTGCAGACGACACTCGAGAACTGGCAGAAGGTTTGTATGGTTCTGGAAATCCATGGTTTAGTCCGCGAATGTGCTCTGACAGCGGGAACAATCACCTGTCCAAGGAAGAGAGCTGGTTCCGCCAGCTTCCATGCCAGTGTTCACTCCCTGTCTGCAACTTAATGAGGTCAGCCAGTGCGCCGGCTAAGAAATTAAGCAGCTTGTCCAGAAGCCGCCGAATTCGAGAGCTGACTGAAGTATGGGGTTCGACGAAAGCGATGAACGCAGGATCGGTTTGTCTTTTGAAGTACTAAATCTGGTCTTAGCAAAACGAAAGAATCGGGGTGGATGTTGTGTTTACCGAGTCAAGATTAGTCCAATGGTCGTGTATCACAGATCTGTGAAGTGTGTCCAAACGTCTCTGCATGGATTCCGATGCGTCATTTATTGGGGACGAGCCAGTTGAGACCCTATGCTGTACTTGAGGAGTCAAAGGAGGGCGCGAGGAAGCGGCAGGAACCTCTTTTCGCGATTGATTCCTAGATGCTCGAAGGTCCAAACCCGTGGTGCCATCACGCCTTACTGGTCCTGTTTCTTCTGGTTTGTGGGGCTGGCTGACAGGCCGCCAGGCATATCCGTCCCAGGCATGTCCATTTTCGTTCGTTTCGGCTACGGGGTAAGGGACTTGCCCAGAAGGACCAGAAGGCGAATTAGAATATGGTATCTCATACCCAGGCCATTGGGGTGCTGGGGGGACATGAGAAGGAATTGAATTAGCTGAGCCTTGATGTGTTTGAAGGGGCTCTCGAGATTGATGGTTCTCGCTTGAAGTCTGTGGCTGATGTCGTGAGTCGTACATTGATTCGTGCTGTGCGTTAGATCCAGGATCCCATAAATGAGGCAGATTCACAGGTACTTGTGTATACTGTGCGGGATGGAGGAACTTTGGGTTAGGGCGCGATGGTAGGTTCGTGGAAGATGAACCACCTTGCGAGCCCACGGGGGGCTGCCGAGGTGGCAGTGCAACTGCCGGGCCACGAGGAGGATGGGACGTGGACACAGAATTTGATCGTGGGTCACGCGCCCCTAAGGGTGATCTGGTCTCTGGAGGAGACCGACTCATACTTCGAGGCGGCGACGAGGTAGACTGAGGCTCGAAGGTCATTCCATGGTGCATTTTAGGAGTGGTTGACGAGCCACGACGTGTTCCGTTAGATGAATTACTTCGAAATGGGGAGAAGGCGTGGAATCTGTTGGACATATCGGTGGGCTGAGAATCCTCGGGAGATGCTGGCGGTGGGGAAGAATATAAAGGCTGGTCGGGAAAAACCTGTGACGGAGGCGAGGAACGTTCGGGCTCAGGTTGTGACATCAGGCTCCTGAGTCTCCTAATATGAGCATCAGCGGGAATAGCTTGGCTTCTTGTCCGAGACCAGTGGCTGCCGCTGGGTTCTCTCAACAACGCGTTTTCTTCCCAGCTTTCAGATTCAGGTATTCTCGGAAGTGATCCCATACGCGAATTGCGGCCAGATCGCCCACCTGATGAGCTCGTAGAGGGTAGCTGAGCCGTCCGCCTGAGTGGAGGTGGAGGTGGCGTAGTATCGGGAGGTAACGGCACCGACTCTAAGTTTTCGAGATCTGCAGTTCCTGCATCTGAGGCAAGGGACTGAATATAGCCAGCATTGGAGACAATATTTCCATCCAGGTCTCGTGTCCAGTGGCTTTCGATCACATTTCCGTAGGATTCAGCAGGGGAGATAGAAGGCGTGTCCATTCTGTAATACTGAGTGGGCGATGGACCAAAATCAACAATGGGGTTAAAATAGTTATCTTCCGGATGGCCTAACAGAGGATACTGAGACTGGCGTGATGTATTCCGAGTGTCAAAAGGTGCCTGTGGAGGTGCAATGATGATTTCCGAAAAGGAAGCAATGTTATGACGTGAATGAGTCGTGGGGCTTCGTATATGTGGCGTCGAAGGTGACATTAAGGGTAGCCTGATTAGAAAAGTAGTTGAATAGACGTATTTCGTCGTATAATCTGTACTGTCGCGTAAATGTGGTCAAGTGGGTCCGGATAAGCGCTCAAATCTCAAGCACCATTACCACTTAAGAACCACGTAGGATGAGCATTGATCTGTTATGGGTATTATTGTCAGTACATGACAAGAATCAAACAAGGCACTTTACCATGAGGGTCGTAAGGAGGTCGCTGTCCACATCGACGTTGATGTAGTTATGTGTAAAAAACAATGGCGTATTCCTTTTTCGGCATCGCGACGACGCGTACCAAACACGGTCAAATGATATTTGACCCGTTCCGATGTCTCCGCGGCGGTTTTTCTTTTGTCTCTCCACCTTCAGATAGCAACCTTTTTGTCTGCCACTGCTTCTTTGCGCAGCTGCTGTCTCTATTTTGCGTAAAATATGCGTCTCTCCATCGGTGGCAGCTTGCTTCGGGAGATATTGACCTTGTGTGACCCGTCAGGGCTGCCAGGGCTTGTATCGCGCCTACAGAAATCAGACCTGCGTCGGGAACGAGAAACGTTTTTCGTCCGCCGCAAGACCGCTTGAAAATCATGATCAGCAGATCAAAACAGGCCCCTTTCTGATATCAGAACCTGAAACTGGTGATATCATGACTAGTTAGCGAAGTTCTCGTCGATCGGAGCTGGAGGGTTCCCATCTGCTTTGATCGCGAGAAAGTCAACGAGTGAGGCAATAGTAGTCCATGTAACTGTCTATGGACGTCAATATAGATGACCCAAAAGGCTATTATTGCCCCTTCAAATAAGTACTGGACCCACAACATATCGAAAATCATCCTGTCGTGCTTATCTCGTAAAATGCAAACTAACGAAAGTCCTCGGTTCAATATTCCTCTATCATTATATACAAAATCAGTATTACAATAAAGCACGTAAGAGGGCCCAAAGTCCTGACGAGTTATATCCAAGTCCCCTGAATCTTACTCAGAACAAACAAACGAAATTGCTCGGGAATATGTGTCTTCCTTCTTCCCTCCGTGCTTCATCAAGCAGCACACCACTCCACCACCCATCATCCGGAGTCGCCGTCACAGCAATCACATCGCCGGCTTGGAAATCAAATTCCTCCTGGATCGTCGCAGTGTAGTCATACAGCGCTTTCACTAATAGAGTAGATAAACCATCACATCAAATCAAAGTCCTCTTTGATCGCGATGAGGGATATCTTACCATAGAACAGAATTCCTCCGGTCTCACCCGTTTCTGTTGGGTGCGGGGGAGTAGGCATAGGCGGTTGCTCTTCAGAAGAATAGTTCATCGGCGTGGGCAACGGACCCGAGACGCGATTACTTTTGATCGGATTGTTTATCGCTGGCGGGGGCGCTCGTGGGGTCGGAGGCGGGTCGATACTAGGCGGTGCGCCCAGCGATCCATTGGCGCGCGACGGGCTGTTGTTCTGGTACGGAGGCTGAGGCTGAGGTAGGTTGGACTCCGGCGTCCACCTGTCTTTGGGGGAAGCTGGCGGAGAAAGTCTGCCGTTGACCTGGGGTTGGTTAACATCAAGGTTGTCCTGATAGTGTGGTGCAACGCGGCGGGAGATGCGGTTGAATGTAGCTGGGCGCTTTACGGGCCTCGGTTCCGGGGGCGCGATTCCGTCACGCGGGTTGTAGGGAACGAATGCGGCCGGGTCCGAGATGATATTTCCAGTACCGTATTTGACTACGAAATTTTCGACGTCCCGTTCGGCTTCGAGTTGATCAAGAACCGTACGTATACGTTCGCAAGACTGAAGGCCACGTTGTTAAAGAAGGGTAGACAGGGATCAAAAGCCTCTTACCATGTCATCGTTTACGCAGAGAGTTGACACCTCGTTAGCATATGTCCAGAGTGTGTCCTTCATAAACTCCAAGCGATCCTCTTCCAGGTCCTGGCAGGTATCACAGAAATCCTTCCAATCTTTCTCCCATCCTGGCAGCATATTAAGGAGCTCTTGAGTGAAATTTTGAAAGTCCATCTCGTTGGCCTGTACCGTCTGCTGCGCTCGGTGCAGCTTCATTTGAGCACGCTCGAAATCTTTGCCTTGGGCAGAGGCACATTGCTGGGTATAAGACTGAATCCGTCGGCAGTCGGCATCATACTTTTCTCTAGCCTTAGCGACGTAGGATTCTTGAGTCTGTTTGGCTTTAAATTTCTTCTCCACAGGAGCCTGCACGGTTCGCCTGTGTTCAACTTGCTTACCGTGCATTGTGGTCGTTGAGGTTCCTAGACTGGAGCGGATCACGGTAGCCAGTTGATTATGAGTTGCGGCCTGAGCCTCTGTCTCCAGTCGGAGAGTATCTAACGAATTGCGCAGGTCACTACCGTGGGATCAGAGGACACATCCGAATAACGAGAGGCTCTTCACGCACCCGATTTCATCACCGCCCAGAGGCAACTTTGCGAGAGCGGCAAGGCCTTTGGCGTACTGCTCCTCGATCGCAGCTCTACGCCGATCATCTCAGTCCATAATGTCATCACCCAACGGGCGCTAAACGTACCTCTCTTGCCAAAAGTGACTGAGTTCGTCGGTAGTTTTAGTCGCACCCTTCATTCTCGAGAACAGAATGTTCATTCCATCGTCGCCTGGGCCCCAGAACGAATTACAAAAGTCCCGGGATGTGCTGCCATACATTGGATCGATCCCAGGCGCAGAGGTGTACTGGGACAGCGAGGTCGTTGAAGCTTGCGCACGTACAGCCATAGTCCCAGTATACAGAGAAAGAAAAGCCTGGGAGACCGTAGACGACAGTCAGAAGAAAAGAACGCTTAGATCACCGTGATGAAGCGAGAGGGGTCATAGAAGATTCTGTAGATGGCTGTGTGACAGATATTGATGATGGTGTGTTTCTTCTCGGGTCACCGGCTTTTAGAATTAGCTATGTTTTGCGTGGATCTTTCGGAGGAAACAAGCGAGAAATGGAAGAAAGAGACTAAGTGTTACCTCAGGTCTTCCATGTGATTAGCGATTAGCGATTCCTGAACATATGTTGAAACTTTTTTTGCATCAATCAGCGCCCGAGCTTTTGTAAGTACGTGCTTTACTTAGTCTCATGTCGCGAGGCCAAATTCGGTCACAGTCCAATGATCCTCAGCATTCATAATCATCAATTTGTCACTATTATGGACATGACCACATTCCGCGGAACATTTACAACATAAGGATCTACACCGTCCATGATTTTTGATCAACTGTGATAGATAGGAAAGGCACTTTCAAAGAGTCACTTTTTCTAGCCAAGAGCAAGAGCCTCGTCTACGAACCCACATGATCCCCGCTGTGACCGCGTTCGAGATTGAGTATGTAAATCCGGTGCGGACGCTTCTTGAATCTAAACTTTATGGACCCACGAGCTTCAAGGTGTTTCTGATGTGCCTTCTTCCTTGTTCACAGTGAGATACTTGGTGAGTTGCCTATCTCTCTCATTCAATGGTACTCCAAAACATGTTTTCAACAGGAACAGAAAAAGAACCAGCACAGCAAAGCTGCGTCTCTCTAACGTTGTTTCTCAATCAACTGGAGTCATGAACCGCGCTTACAGTAGCGCCGGCGTTCTTCCTTCTCTGATATTCCTTCTTATCCCGTTTCTTGTGGTCCATGTGGTGATGGTTCTCAGAGATTCAAGAGCTGAGCCAGCCTAGCCCAATATATCCCTGTGTGCAGCGACCACATGTTTTACGCTGAGTCCTGACTCATAATTGAGGCACTATCAACTTGTCGCTTAACATGTGCGCTCTCACATTTTCTCTTCGGCGATATTTGTTGATTCGACCACGAGGCTACGAGCGCCCCATCAAACGCTTCGGTAAAGTTATAGATACTCGGGCGGTCCCTCCCTATAGAATTTTTGTGTCCTTCCAAATTGTGAAGGCTACTACATACGTTCCTCATCAATGCTTTCATCCCTGCATAATCTAGCATTTCCATCCGCGCTATGATGAGACAAAGCAATGACCGGACAGCAATTATCCAAACTCACCAGTTGCTGTGTTTACGAAATCGCTTTTGTGCATTTCCCTAACCGCTCTTGGCGTGAGCGTTGGGCTGTGTGATGGTTTGATAATTTGCAATCGGAGCGCATTTTCTTTCTTCCTTCGTTTACTTTCTGGTTAAAGATAGCTCTGTGCTAATTTGAAACTAAATTACATAGTGTAGTCGTAAGACTCGATCAGGAAAAGGTCCCGGGAGCTCGAAGTTGACATAACTCAATTGTTCCGTTCGGCAAAGACATTGAAATACATACGCAATTCTCCAATACTTATCCCATCCCAAAGCCTCGAGAGAGGCGAGAGTGTCCGGGCCGGATCCCGATCAACCTTCGAGCAGGTGCACGTGGCCTTAGAAGGGCTACGTGGCCTTGAGTTGCATTTCTCAATAAGTGCACACTATTGTTCTCTTTTTTGACTATATTATCTTTTCAGGTCCTCTGACTCGCTGACTGTACAAATGCTCGCTGGTTGAGAAAATGCTGTACTTATGAAGAGGAAAGATCCTGATTTCTTGTATAACATAAATCACTGGACTCGCTTGTGTGGCACCGTCACGGTGTTTCCATTTTCTTCCTCTAGACAACATGGAAATGCCGGTGCCAATTCGCAGCTCTGAACCTTACTCGGCCGACTCAGAAGGGTATGTATTCTTCCTCAATCTTCTTTATTCCAACCTTATCCAAGAACTTCATTTCAGATCGATTCCTCGGGAGTTTATGGATACTCAAGAACAACAGCCTACATCACACGCAACGAGACTATCTCAAGATGTGGTTACGAATGAGAATGCGGTTCTACATAATAGTTCCATTGTTAAAAGCCCAAAGAGTGCTACTGAACCTCGAATGAGAGAATCTCCAACTTCAACTATTCCGTTCCCTTCTATAAATATTGCTCCTGCTACTCCACTAGGGTGAGGATTACTCAGCAGTTCTTTTAGCAGACGTGTTGAGTTTCTCAATACAGTTCAATTCAGAAGCCCAAAATAGCAGGCGCTCAAGGTCAACAGGAACGATCTGCGAGGCATTCACAACTCCGTGCATCTTTAAGAGGAACGGCGCAAGACCCAGGGCCCAGTAATCAACATCCACAAGGGAGTCTTTACCGCCAGTCTCACCAAGAACCGGCGCTCGAACCCAGCCAATATGCTCCGGACGCACAAGAACCCCATCAGTCGCTGTATTCTGGTGAACAAGAAAGGCGATCAGGAATTACTGACTCACTGTGCAGTCCTGAACCTTTAACCTCTGACCAAATCCTGCGGGACTTTGTGGTTGCTCAGGAACAACTATCACCGGAATCCCAGTTGCGTAATCCTTATGAGTGACTCTTTCTTTGAAAAATGCTTATGACGACTTTTAACAGCTGTACATCTGTAAGCACCCGGGGAGAAGCCCATCGACGATCGAGCCGAGCTTCTCAAAGGCCTCGCGCAGTCATTGAGACTGTAGGAGACCCAGGTCCAAGCACACGACATTCTCGTCAACATTCGCGATCATATAACGAAATCACGATCTCAGGCGCGACCACAACAGAAGAAGTCATGCGCCAGCTGAAAGAGCAGAAAAAGGAAACTAGTATCCTGCGCAGAGCACTCCGTCTAGCATCTGAGCGGGTGGACGCGGAAAATCAGCGTACCGCTGCGCTCGAACGGAGCAATGTTCAAGCGATAGAACAATTCTTGACGCTGAACGAAAGTAGGTTGGCCGCTCAACAAGAAGCTCTGAAAGCTGGCTCTGAATTGCGAGTCTACCAGTTTCAGTTGGAGAATGCGCGTAAAGAGATTGAGAGGGCTCAGGAAATGGCGAGAACGTTGGAGAATCAACGCCATGAAGCTGAGGAGGCGGCGTCGCGTTCTCGTGCAGAAGTGCGAAAGCACGCGCAAGCACATATGGTTGCTGCTGCCAAAGAAGAGGGCAGGCGACTTGGTTTTGAAGCTGGGTTGAGGCGAGCCGAAGAAGAGGCCGTCTATTTAGATTTGAGATCCGGACATGCCAGTGTATCCGGCTCTCGAGTGCATGAAGTCACTGCGCTCCCTGCCGATTTTGATCTGGATCTTGCAATGTCCTCCCCTGTTCGCCGGCGTACCAGGCGTGCTCATAGTCACAGAGAAATTGTATCAACACCACCTCAGCCACAAATCCAATCTCCTACTCCTCCCCAATCTGAAGAATCCGTCGAGGAAGAGGTACAGCCTCCTCGTACTTCTGATTCTGCTCCAGACATTATCCGGGCGGCATCGCCTGGATCTTCCGTGTTGCGCTACCCCGTTTCTATACCCCCAGCTTCAGAAATTGAGCAACAAAACAGTCCGATGCAGTATCCTAGCGAGTCGTCGCAGCCCTGGGTTACCGCTCGTGAATACCATCATATAACAGGGACTCAGCCGTCTCCCGAAAATGTCAATCGAGCCAATGCCCCTAACCCTTTCGGGAATGTCGTCACTTTTGCACCAGATCCGCTTCAAGGCAATCACCAGAAGAAGAAAACGTCATGGTTACGTCGAACTCTTACCCTGCCTTGGCGGCGGAAAGCTTCGAGAGCTGTCCAGGAGGAAACACCCTCATCGTGGTACCAACCAACGCCGTTCAATCAACCACCTAACGTTCGTATTCGTGGCTCTGCTGCTACAGGACATGAACCTCCTCGGACTTCTGCCGACCATACATCTGTCTCGACACACTTCTCCCAGTTTGACCTCGTTCGTCCTCCACCGGATGCGCCGGGCCCGTCATACGGGAACCCCACTGAGGGTACGCCTAGTCTCGCAGGAAGCGCGATTCAAGGCAAAAGAAGGACGAGGGACAGGTCACCTCTCCACATTATAGATGAAGACTCTTCGAACTTGAATGAGATCTTGCCTCCTCTGAGGAGGGATATTCCGCCGTTATCTCCGAGTATGGGACGAATTCGAGAGTTGCTTGGAGATGCTGGATCGAATTATTCGGATCCGAGGGCAGTTGACGAGTGGAGACGATCGAGCGCAAGTCAGAGTATTGCTACCGTGACAGAGACGGTTTGTAGTTCCTTGATATGCAATGTGTTTGATCTACCGTCTCATCATGCTTTTTTAGAGTCAAAGACGTGTGGTGAAACCTCCGAGCTTCGTGAGTGGACAGACCGGTCCTCCTCGACGACGTCCCGTACATCTTACAGTTCCCCAACCACTTGCTCCTCAAGCCGCAAATCCACCTCCGTCGTCGACAATACCTGGTAGCAGTTTGCAGAATCCGGCGTTATTGGGAGTTAGTGATGTTAGGCCGTCTCTGCAACGTAATCCCACGTTGGGCACCGTATATGGATTCACTATCGAGCCTCCTGTACGTCTCATTTGGTCTTGAGTCTTTCGATGAAGCTGACTCTAATAGTCACGTTCGCCAACTGAGGCGCCGAACTCTGCACGCCCACTACAAGAGAATCTCCTCAGCCCAAACCCATCTTACGCTCCCAGCTTACGTTCAATGGTGCAATCTCTTCCGAACAATCGGTCTTCTGGTGCAAGGAATTCCACGACGCCTCTCATATTCGATTCGTCCCGCGTCTCCGGGCATTCACAAGCTCCTCCCTTACAACCCAATTCTCCAACGACTCAAGCCTCGTCACGCTCGCTCGCTCCAACTGACCACCTTCACCGAAGCTCTGTCGCTTCTCACGCGGCTACGCATGCTCCTCCTCGCTCAATGACTGATAACGCCTCCGTCCGATCGGGTCCTCGCTCGGTGAATGCGGGTCGCAATGTCCCGCCACAGGATTATTCGTATCCTGCACCAGCGAACCCTAATCCTACCTCACATCAACGCAATGTATCGGATTTAAGTCATCTCATACCGAACGGTTATCTACCTGGAGTTGACGGGAATGCGAAAGGAGTACATGATCTTCACCGGGTTGCGTCGAACCAATCCATGAACTCAATCCGGTCGGCCAACTCACAGTACTCGCGTTTCGACCCCAATGCCTATGTGGAACCAACAGCGTTGTATGATCCTGTATCTGTGGGGCCGAGTAGGCAGAGAGAAAGACAAAGGACGATGTCTAATGTAACCGGTACGACTTTGTCCTACATATCGTGATCATAGTCGATGCTATTCCTTATTTCCTCTGCCTGCTCATGTACTTTGAATTAGATTGTCAGTTGTATACATACTACGAGGTAGCATAGTTCTTTTGGCGTCAAGTACCCATAATATACACTATAAGAATACCGTTGTGTCCCATATGTGAAATACCGTTGTATCCAGAGAAAAGTTCTGAAAAGAAAAAGATACTTCGATACAAACTACTACACCTTCTGACTGCTGAAGCGCCTTTTCATTTGAAGGTGATCGAGATCCCTCTGTGCGGGTTGCAAAGTTATGTTTCTAGGCTGCACACCAGACAAAACCTCATCGTATGTCGGGAGTCCATCATTATTTGACGAAGATGGCTGCTCGCTATTCGGGCGGGCGACTGGTCGACCAGTCTGTCGTCTCGATGAACGTCGAACAGGTCCTCGTGGCAGAGGGGTGATCGTGTCTAACTTCTTTCGCCCTGCAGCTGATGCAGCAATTCTTCCTTTCATCGTGTTCTCTTTCTCGTTCATCGAGGGCAGAGTGCGGACGGTGAGCTCTTGCTTGTGAACCTTGGGTTCTTTTGGTTCTGTCCGAGCGTAAGACTTTGATGAGGAATCAAAATAAAATCGTATTAGTACTACGAGGCCTCACGATGTGTTACGACATACCAAACGCTGCAGAATGCTGGAACATTTCTTTTCGCTGCTGGACACCATCTTACTCTCGATGAGAAACCTGTCTTCGTTCCGCGTACGCTGTTGTCTTTCGTTTGTCCTCGGAGGTTGATAGTAATGTACTAAAACCCTCCATGTCGGCGCTGAGTCGCAGTATGAGAATTGACGCTCTTACTTATCACGTCGAGACAATCTCCTGCTTCGATCCTGCCTTTGTTTGGTCTGGCAAGGTATCTCTGATTAAATAATTGAAAAGAGTCAGCACATAGATAAATTCTCGGGATCGACAGTATCTTAACGTGCCTTTGGAGCGGTCGTCATTACTTTACAATCTACAGCAAACGTATTCTTGTTCGATATGGAGAGCAAGCATATCGCAGATTTCCCTGGAGGGATTAGATCTATGGCCAAGGCAATGGCTGAGGCTATATAGAAAAAAGACAAATCAATGGCATACGCGAAAAATCAAGATCGCGAGTGGGTTCTAGGAGGACAGACATCGGAAGGTTGATAGCATAGGATTCAGCAAGGCAAAGGGAATATATAGGTTGACAGACGCCAAGGGACCAATGAGGCTATGCCAATTTGCATTCCATGTTATTCTTAGTGAAGATTAAGAAGACCCGCACACCACGCACACCCCAGAACTTCTCACGTGTACCTCGGCATGAATTGACTGGTGTAAAACGAGTCCCGTGTGCTCAAGAATGAAATGCTTCACATTCTTACATTATTGGCTGTGTAACATGTGGAATGATAGACATGAAATACGCAACCCTCTCGCTGAAAGGATGATGGATCGCAGCAAGTTCGTGACGTCACGGACCGGTGGGGACGGAGAAAGCAGGTTTTCGAAGGTGCTACATAGTACGCCATGCATCTCATGGAAGCTGGAAGCGACAAGGTCGCAGCCAAGGCGGTCCGGTGGAATTAAGTAGTGCTTACCAAGGGCAATGTGATTTATCCATACTTCTCACATGACCCACAGCAGTCCGTGAATGTAGAGGATGTTCCACTAGCTGGGTAACAAATACAATTAGGTTACTGTGCTCAAGTTGTACTGTTAAAAAAGTCGCGTCAAGAATCGACGGTCAAACCCACCCTCTTTACAGCAGCCACCGCCTTCGATACGATCGATACAGAGAAAGCTCTCCTCCTTCAGCCATCCTATTCCATCCCAAGTTTCTCACCAATGCTACTTCCATCATGGACCATGATTGCTTTTATAGTGAAATCATGATGAACGTATGTGATCGATCGCTCGGCTCAAGGCGGCTTTGAACAAGGATGTCTAGGCTTAAGGTTGTGTGTTCTTACCTACGCGGGGCCCTTTAAAACGATAAGTAAACAGCTCGCAAAAATCTTAATAGCCTCCAATGCATATGCCGGCAGAAGGTAGAATTCCGGGATACAGCGTTTAAGATCCCACTTAAGCTGCTGATGGAGGTTTTGACTGAAGTGGCAGGGGGGTGTGCATCTGAGGATGTCGTGAGGCGCCAGGAGAAGGAAGACGAGAGACGAGACGATATGAGTCGTGCTGTCGGGAATGGACTAGGATTCAAGAATACAGTTTGTTCTTCAAGCCTGCAATTTGCGTGGAGTTTGCATGTACTGTCTCAATTGCAAAATCTAATTAATGTCCGTCCTTGCGGAGTTCGACATTTTCTTGTTGGCCCGTAACGAAGGTTGTCCTAAGTTTGGAACAAGTATAGAAGTTCGACGTAAATCTGGTTGGTGTGCTAAGATGGGTCGAAAACTTTGAAATGGCTACACGCAGCACCAGGCGCCGAGTCTGAAATACGCACGTGCCTGATTGATGATCTGATAAGTACTCATCTATTTGATGCATCGTTAGCCCTACGTAGACCAAGCCATCCATAATTGTCCACCTTGCGCAGTAGTCCAAAGCAAAAGTTCCAATTTCGCGACATCAGCTTTATAATTTTATGCAACGCTTTCTCTCCGCGTTCTTCGGGCTCTTGTTGTCCTACCCTAGGAGATCAGATCTCAGATGCGCTTCCTAACGCGATAGATTTGTTGATTCCCGGATGGTCATAGGTCCAAGCACCGAGATGTCATGGTATGGTCATTATCCCTACATAAAATACTTCGTTCTCTGGGAAGTATTACATCGTTCACTGCTTGTTGAATGTTTTTTTTTTCCTTTTTTTATCAGTCAGCGATATGCGCAGTATAAACCCGTTTATCCTGTGGATGAGTTCTTAGCATCACAGTCGTTCCGCAGCCAAGTGCTTCTGGAATCTTCGCTGATAGGATCTGTCACACGATTCGTTATTAGAGCATCGAGGAGTATCAAGGCCGTGCTACTGCTTCCATCTTTCCCTTGCCCTCATCTCAGAGATGCCAGGCCTTCCGGACGCAACAAGTTCCATAGCTTCAAACACCTATAGCTTTGGTCTTGTCATATTTTCTGTTGGGAGACTTGGCACTTATCTTACTTTCCAGGCAGTCGTAATTACGACTATAACAAGAAATACCAGCGGGACAACCTGGGAGATGAAGCTACGGAAAATGCCCGCGTTTGGAACGTCTACCTCGACGAGGCGGAAAACTATGATGCGGACATGGTTCAGGGCTTTCGAAACATCATCGATGGTCTACTCGTTTTTGTACGTTGTTGCAGGTCAATTATTTACTTACTTTCTGATGCTCGTTTACTATATCAGGCCGCCATCTTTTCGGCAGTGGTCACGACCTTTGTTGCCCAAACGTTTCAATCACTCCAACCAGATAATGGGCAGATTATGGTCTCCCTGCTCTATGAGAATAATCAACTATTGAGGGCCGTTGGAAATGGAACTAGCGTCCACGCCGTTCACAATTCAATCCTTACTCCTGGAGGCCGAACACACTCTTCAACTGATCTATGGGTCAACGGTTTATTTTTTACCAGCCTGGCTCTCTCGTTATCTGCCGCTCTTCTGACTGTCCTGGCCAAACAATGGATTCACGTGTGTAGGTTCCTTACTATCAAAGTGTTATGGTCATTGAACACGACTAAACAGGCTTATACTGTGGTTGTTCCTGGATGTGCTAAAACTCGTGCTCTAATTCGCCACTTCCGATTCAAAGGCCTGCTGAAATGGAAACTAGGCGAAATTATCGAAAGCCTTCCACTGATTCTCCATAGTTCGGTTGTCATCTTCTTCATCGGACTTGCTCTCTTTGTCTCTCAACTTTCATCTCCAATATGCGGTGTTGTTTCTGCCATTGCCGCTCTTACGTTCGTCTTCTACTTCGGGACCTCCATGCTCCCAGCTTTTGACATTGCTTGCCCCTATCGCGATCCATTCATGTTCTCTCTCACCAAGCCTCTAGTGTTTTCCCTTCGGGGGGCAAGATACATTTACCTCAAATTTCGAAATAACTTCACCAGGAAGAAAAAATCCGAAAGGTGGCCAGATATTTCCAAAATGTCGTTAAATATAGCAGAACAAAGTCAACTGTTTCCCAGTTACTATTCTTCCTGGGATACTGCGGCCGCCAGCCGTGCATGCGACCCGATGGATTGGGTTTTTAACCACTCATCTAATAAATCGGTCAAGAATATTGTCGTTGAAGCCGTTTGTGCACTGCTGGAGGAGTGGAACTCTAATGAAGACTTCCGGGACAATTTTTATGACGTAATATCGAGCCACGAACACAGCAACATTTTTCTCTCAGCGGCCACATATTCCTTGTCTCAGTTGTCCGATATTTCAGCACGATCAGCTACAGAGCATGATCTCATGCAGAGCACGTGTGGCAGACTGATAAAAAATCTCATGAAGATTTCCTCATCTAAATCCTTGTTCGATGAAGGTATCGCTCATCTGAAAAACTGGCGGGAGGAGATTGAACGCGTGTGGATGATGGCCTATAGCAAGGCAGTTAGTAGTAGGAATCATACTCTATCTCGGCGCCTTCTGGATTGGGGTCAGCCCATGTTTCAATCCGGACGTGAGAGTTCGATCTTGTTTGCTTGTGCTCAAGGTGGAGATGCAGAGGATATTCGCGATTTAGTAGATCGGGGACTGAATCTCAATTCCTATGATTCCCGCGATGGTTTAACCGCCCTGCATTATGCAGCCTTCTCTGGCAATCTGGATACCGTCATTGCCCTTAGTCAACGAAAGCCAGGTCTAGTATCTTCTCAAGCAAAACACTTTTTCTCTCTCAAGCCGTGCACAGCACTTGAACTCGCGTTTGATTTTGGCAAATCAAACGTGGTGGCATACCTTTTGGATCACGGCGCTAAACCACCTCCTAATGCACTCCACACTGCTGTGCAATCGTACTGGGCTCACCCAGACAAACGTCTGGCAATGGTGCAGCTTCTACTTGACCGCGGATGGGATAGGACAGCCGAGGACGCGAGAGGAAAGACGCCTATTGATGTTGTACACGACTTGAATGACCCACGTTTTAAGGAGATCGTCGAGCACCTGAAAAATTATCAAACCGTCAGACTCCCCCATAGTCAATTGTGTCACTCATCCTGAATGGAAACATGAAGTTAGGATGACTCTTGCAGAGATGTATTGTTATGGCAGGACATGTGTATTCAATCAAATATATTCTAGACAGTGACATGGCATTCCGGCAGTGTTACTCTATGTTCCTATATATCATATATATCTACGCTGTACATAATCATAGTACTCACATACGTACATACATATCAAATGTCATGTACAAGTATCAAGGGGATGGGCCGCTGCAATGCACGGCAAAACCGAGGTCTACCCAGATACAAGCAATTCTTTTGAGTAAAGGGCATTCTGTTAGAGCTTGAATATCTACCTAGTGAAAAGTTATGGCTTGCTTCAGATATCTACCTTTGATATAGTTATTGCCCAAGTACTGGAAAGTTATGACTTAAACATCACATGACATCAAGATTATGCAATCACCTGCTGGAGCAGAGACATCATGTGACATTAAGATTTTTGCTGCAGCGGAGACATCACGTGACATTAAAGATTATGCAATCACATGCTGCAGCAGAGACATCACGTGACTCAACCAACAAGGATTTGTTAATTCATTGCTGCAGATGAGGTGCAAAAGAAGTGAGATAAAGAGGGAATCTAGTGAGAGAAGTTTGATGTGAAGTTGAATCTGATCAAGTCATTCGCATGATTGCAGAAAGAAATTTATTTTCTTGAGTTCTAAAGAGTTCTCGAGTGCTGGTTCCTCCTTTCAAGAGAGGGGCCAAAAACTCAAGCTAGAGTAGTGAAATTTTGAAGAGCTGGAAGCTTGAAAGGAATGATGTGAGTGTAGACTATATGAAGGAGGGAAGAAAGATGGAGAATTTGGCATGGATTGTTCTTGATGTAAAGCTTGTAAGAATCACTGCATTAGCATCCTAGCAGCTGGATCTTGTAGTTGGAGTAGCCTGCAGTAGCTGAGGCTGCCCCTTATCTGAAGCTTTGGCTAGCATCAAGGCTGAGGTTGATGCCAGCTTTGGACAGCACATCATGGATGGTGCTGGCAAAGTACGAATAGATGAGTGCCTTTCCATCTAGTTGCTTGAACAGAGGAGTGCTACCAGCTCAAAGAATTTCTGTAAAGAAAGCTTTGAGCATAGCAATGGAGCATGTAAGGCATCCAGGCACTGTAGCAACAGTGATTGTGATGCTTTTGTGAAAGGAGTCAGTTTTGAATGCCAAAAGAGTGAGGAGTGCATGTGTTATATGCTCAGAATCAGGCAGGAACTGGGTTGCACTTTGTAACAGATTGAAGCTAGTGTTATACTTTTATCCTTTCTCAATCATGAACTTGCTGCTGTGAAGAAGGCTTGAGTAGGCCAGACAGCATGCAGCATAGACTGCAGTGTGGCCTGGAGTAATTCTGAGGCTAAGCTGAGTGAAAAAGTAAGGACTGGAAGTATGATGAGTTGAACTGAGTGACAGTCTTGCTCAGCGTGATATTGCTCAATGCTTCTGATGAGGTGTTGAGAACCAGTGGTAACTTGATAGCTGTGAAGGAAAGATTAGCGTTGATGTAAAGAGAGCATATCATAGAGAGGTATGCTTTAATGGTCTTGAGCTGGATGCAACTGCTAAGGCTTACAACTCATGAGAGGATGGCTGGCTTGGAGGCAGATAGGATGAATTTGTCTGAATTGTACAAGTTGTTAAGCTAGACATGGAGAATAAACTGCTACTAGCTGGTGGAGTATGTGTGCTGCATGCTAGCTGCAAGTCTATGCCATAGATAAAATGCAACAGTTTGGAGGTGCATTGGTATTACCAATGCAAAGGCACTTCAAGCCTGGCTTCTAGTTGAGCCAAGGAGTGATTGAAAACATGCAAGTGAAAGAAAAATGGGAAGCAGCATCAGCAATTGAATTTTTAGAAGAAGAGAGCTACTCAGAAAAAAATGAGAAATTGAGGTGGCAGGCTAGCATAATCAAATAGTAGACAAGCTTTATTGTAACCATGAACTTTATTAACTTGTTGCAAATTACAAAAGCATTGTGCTGTGAACCACTCTAACTTCAAGTGGCTGCTAAAGCCCTTTGCGCTGCTAGCATCTATGTAGATCTTAAGGTATGGGTGGAGGGTGAGAGAAATTTCACACCATTTCATGCTGGTGCAATAGCATGCCACCAGATAATGCTGCTTTGAGGATGTGGCAAGTGGTAAAGCAAGATGAGGAAAAGGTAGCAGCAAAATTGTAAAGGCTGCAAATAAAAGTGTGAGCTGAGAAATCTCTTGCACAGCAAATTGCAGAGACCTGGTAAGTTTCTTAAGGTCCCAGCACATTTCACAGTGGCGAATAGTCTAGATGATAGCTGTAAAAGCAAGTTTGTGCAACGTTGACTTATGAATCAATCTCTTGTAAATCCAATGTTGGCATTGAAATGTATTATTTGCAAAAGTGTGTTTACAAATCAACAGTCATGGTACTTGCATAAATAGTAAGACCATGCTGCTTTATTAAGTGTTGATGTGACATGGGGTAAGAAGGAGGTGTTGTGGATGTGAGTGTTAGTGCAAAAGTTGGTGTTGGAGTGGAGTGGAGGAATAGGAAGTAAAGATGCAATGGGGTCCAAGATGCAGAAGCTGGGAGATGTGATAGATATGCTGGAAAAAGGGCTTGAACAAGCTGTGATAGCAGAGGGGCAAAGACTCACTCTGCCGCATACCTAGTTCTTGCTCTAGAACTTCCTGTGGCCAGTTTTATTGTAGGAGCTGCAGGCATGGAGCCAGCCCCACAGGCATAGCATGGAAAAACACTTTCTGTTGTTGAATTTCTGACAAGGCTTGTTAGAGTTGACAAAGATGCAATTTGGCTGTGGCAGTTTTGTGCTTGGCCAGCATGGCCTTCTAGTGCACATAGACATGCTTTGATAGGAGGTTGCTATTGCACTGGCTCCACTGAGTGTAGTTTCTAGCTGCCATCTTGGCTTAGTGGCAGTTGAAGAACACTGAGTAGTATGCAAAAACAATGAACTACTTGTATTCTATGATGAGCTCTAACAATTGCTTGGTGTAGACTCATAGTAGATCTGTGGCTGAGGCATTGTTAATGTGAAAAGCAAGAATTTGAAAATACATTTAGAGAGGAATTAGGACTGAGAAGGGAGTTTTGTACTCTCTTGCTGCATGATTGCTGACCTCAAAACTGATTGGTTGTCCCTGGAATGTATACACTATTTCCTTGTCATAATTTGTTGAGTCAAGCTTATGCAAGTCTGTGGCCTTGAACTCATGGGTGATTATTGCTGCTAGCACTGCTGCCTTGATGTCAAAAAAACAGGAGTGCAAAAAGAAAAGAGCAGCAGATGATGTACCAATTATTTCTAGTGCTGCAATCAGGAGAATGAAGGGTTCTTCAGCCTGCAAGAGGCTGAGTTGAGGGACTGGCAGAGTTGCAAATGCAGATGAAGAAGGTGAGTGTGCATTGACTGTTGCAAGGAGCTGTGTCATCAATGCTTTGAGTTGGACATGAGAGTTTCAAATCTTGGCTACTTTTTTAGTCAATAATGAAGTGGCTTCTGGTGATGCTAGTGGTGGAGTTATAAGTCAAGGAGAATTAGTGATAAAGCAACTGTCTGGAGCTCTGAAAGGTAGCAAGGCTTTTTTTATATATAGTGCAATACAAGAGTAACTAGATTAAACACAGTTTAAATTAACAATTACATGTGATATAATATAGGTGTTAAATCTATTGATACTGCTTGCAAGTGCAGGGTGAGACAATAGCAAGAGAAGTAGAAGTAATAAGTGAGAACTTACCTGCAAGCGCAGTGTGATACAATTGAAGTTTGTTTATAGTACACCTGCAGGTATATAGAAATTGGAACAATGGAATAAAGAAAGATTAGACAAAAAGAAATATACAGTGAGAATGTAACAAGTGTGAAGGATTGCAGAAATCTAAGTATTGCCTGAATTAACCCCAAGCAACTCCACTTCATCTTGCCCATATCATTCACAAGAGCTCAAGAGGTTGGACCACATCCAAAGTAGAAGAAGTTTGCAATAGGATTTGTACATATGTTATACAGAACAAGATTTGCACAGACTGAGGAAATGCAAGAGCTAACTGAGACATACCATGTATATACTGTATAAGTTGTATCAATGGAGAAAGGTAAAGAGTCAAAATTAGTCTGTGTACTACAAATAAGCAGATGCTCAGGCTACTACCTAAAACTCATGTGTACCAGATTAACAATACACTTTCATATACATACAAGCAATTCTTCAGGTAAAGCACTCAATCATTATATGATCTATGAAATTACAAAAGTAGCTGCTGAGCAGCAAGATCATGTGACTACAGCAAGTGCCAAAACACAAAAAAACATTATAATTCACACACAAAATAGTAAAACAAGAAGAGATTTAAATGGGCTATTGAAATGCAGAGGCTATTTGATTTGAAATTTAATAATACCATGGAATTATATACAAAATAAAGGAAAAAATAAAAATAGCCTCTTCTGGCTCTTTTCATCCTCATCACAGCACATTCTTCTTCATTGCATATGTGAGCATCAAGCAGAGCTTCTGCATTAAGGGAGGCATGCCAATATTACACAGATTATTAGAAGACATGAGTAGCAAGAAACTAATAGCTGGATATTATAGCTAGTGCATCAAAAATTGAAGACAAAGAGGATGACATGAACAAGTCATATGACAATAATAATAGCTGGATATTATAGCTGGTGCATTAAAAATCAAGAACAAAGAGAATAAAATAACTAATATAGATCATATAACAATACTAATATCTGAATGCTATAGCTGGTGCATCAAAAATCAAGGACAAAGAGGATGAGATAAACAATAAGTCACATGATGACAACACCAATAGCCAGATGTTATAGCCAGTGCATCAAAAATCAAGGACAAAGAGGATGAGATGAACACTAGGTTACATGATGACAATACTAATAGCAAGATATTATAGCCAATATGTCAAAAATCAAGGACAAAGCAATGAGATGAACAATAGATCACATGACACATCATCACATGACTGAGGTAAAATTGCAGCAAAAATTGAGAACAAAAAATGGCAGAGTCAAGAGTAATAAAGCCAAAGTAAGTAAACCTTGGAACTAAGAAGCTGCTCAGATTAATTCTTACAGTAAATCATAGCCCACTGCAAACTGAGCTGTTTAACTTGTGTGCTATCAGAGAAGATAATCTGTTGACTTCATATCAAAATTCCATATTCACTAAAAGCTACACAATTTATTGTGCGATTTGACAAGTAGCAACTGTTATGAAAAATTAGGAAGTAGATGAAGCAGCACTGCATTTTACAGTGCTACTTTCCACAAACTGTGACTGCCACTAATTTATGGTTTTGACAAAAAAATTTCAAATAAGATCTTGAAATCAATTGGATTATTTTTACTGTATTTTTACATTGTTTTGCAAAAAAACATTGTTTTATGCACCCAGTGCATGGGTTTTAAGCCATCAAATTCATTTAAAAAAGTGTTTGCATGCTGGCCTTGCTGCTATGAAGATCTTTAATTGCTATGAGTAATTATTGAGGATTTCTGATACAAGTTAAATGCATTCAGCAATCACAGGTTCACATTTGTTTTATTCATGGATATCTGCAAACTAATTGAGGTGGAACAAGCTAGATGCCCAAAATACTGTGAAGTCTTTTCACACTGCTCTTTCTCTAATCCATTTCCTTGCCCTGGAATGTCTGACCTCTTGCCTTTGTCAAATTGAATAACAACTAATAAGCCTAGTTTTGGTATTATATTCTGCATTGTAGAGTTTAAAAGGTCATATTACTGACAAGTGTTGAAGGTGATTGTAACTATGATTACAACAAGATATACAGTCCAGACAAGCAAAAAGTAGAAGTAAAGGAGAATGCACATGTTTGGGATGTATTTTTAGATAAAGCAGAGAACTATGATGCAGATATGATTTGAGGCTTTCAAAGTATTATTGATAGTCTTTTAGTCTTTATAAGCGTTTATTCAAAATATCTTCCTCTAATTCTTTTTCTCAATTGGTAAACAGGCCACCCTTTTTTCAGCAGTGGTTACAACATTCCTTGCTCAGACCTCTCAAACACTTCAACCAGAAAACATAGAAATTATTGTTTTCTTACTCATTGATTGAGAATAACCAACTGTTGAGAGCTGCTGAAAATCATACTAGTATAAACAGTGTCCTAATATTAGCCCCAAGCTCCCAAAGCAGAACATACACTACTGTTGTTGATGTATAGGTCAATGGACTCTTTTGTACCAGTTTTGCTCTGTCACTATTAACTGTCCTTCTGACTGTCCTTGCAAAATAGTGGATTCAAGTGAGTACTGATTTATTTCTTTTCATCCACCTAAAAATCATGTTATGCCAACAAACATGCCTACACTACAGTTGTTCCTAAAAGTGCCAAAACTTGTGCTTTGATTTGCCATTTTTGATTTCAAGGGCTTATAAAGCAAAAACTCAGTGATTTCATTGAGACCCTTTCTTTAATCTTACATGGCTCAGTTGTCATTTTTCTGATTAAATTTGCACTCTGATTTTTCCAACTGTCATTTCCAATATGTAGAATTGTTTCTGTATCACAGCCATGACATTGATTTTCTACATTAAAACTTCTATGATTTCAGCTTTTGACATTGCTTGTCCCTACTACATTTCCTTCTTGTTCTCTTTGGCCCAACTTCTAGTCTTTGCCTTTTATATTATAGGAGCATATAAATTGGCATAGAGGCAGTGTCAGGTAGTATGGCCAACAATGCCAGAAAAATCTTTGAAAGTAATTGACATTGAAGTGTTTATGGAAAGCAATATCTCATTAAGCATTACTGGCCACTTGGATTGTGACTCTCTAGTTGGCTATTGGATCACTCATCTAACTATTCAGGTTAAAGAAATTGTTGTTGAGGGTGCCTGTGGGTTACTTAATGAATAGTCTTCAAAAATGAAATACAACAATATTTTTTTTGAGAATATCATTTTAAGTTTAGGATACAGCAATTCTTTCTTTATAGCAATCAAATATTCCTTGTTTCTGCTATAACATTCACATCTACTATGGAGAATAATGTTGAGAAGAGCTCATATAGCAAAGGAATTAAAAGAAATATCCTTCAAATTTTCAGGCTTATTTAAGACCTAATGATTGTTTGAAGCAGTGGTGAAAAAAGACTGAAGGCTTACTGATGAATACCTATAAAGCAGCTATAATTAAGAGGTATTGTAAAACTATTCAAACTTGCTTCAATCTGGTGATGATATTGAAGCCTTGGTCTACTGTGCTTATAAAGCAGATAAAAAAGATATTTGCTATTTACTGAATCAAGGAATGGACCATAAAATTGATTATTGTAATATTAATAGCTAGACTGCTTTGCATCATGCAGCTTATATGAGCAATTTGGCTGCAGTGATTGCTCTTACAGAATGAAAACCAACTCTAATTTTTACCACCTCATATGCTTCTGAATCTGTTACAGCACTTGATCTTGCAATCAAACAAGGACACTGCAATGTTGTAGCTTACTTCTTGCAGTATAGAGCCAAACTACTTTTCAATGCAGCACATGTTGCAATAAATCATATGGATTTGAGCCAGACAAATTCCTAGCAATGATAAAGGTTTTTGTAGATTATGGATGGGACAGAACAATCAAAGATGTTAATAGGTGAATAGCAAGCAATTTTTCACACATTCTTAGTCTTGACTCAATTGTTGAGTATTTGAAACAATATCAAACTGTTAGACTACCACTATATGCACACTATGCCACTTCAAATTTAGGACTATATAAAGCTTGAACTTATCTTATTTTTCATAGCTTGTGGGATGGAGTCTTTAAGCTGTTGAAACTGCTCAAGGATCATAAGAGCATTAGCCAACTTTTCACAAACAGCCTTTTATCTAAGTCTTTGCAATGTACAGATCTGCATATATATTTTTTTAATGGAAGCTTGTCAAACAAAAGCAGTGGCAAGAATATATTTTGATTTATCTATATTTGTACACTGTCTCAAAAAACTGCTCCAATGTTTGGCCTTTTTAGAAAGATTCACATGGTGTGCAACTATTTTCTAAATAAAAAAACTGAAAAAATCACCTGATTTACAACTGCATCCTAGCTTTATACTGATATGTGGATCATGTGATTTTGACAAAAACTCGCTGATTAATAAATCAAACAAAATATTCTATTATTGGAGCAGTTTTTTGGACTTACTTCAATATTTTTTCAGCAATAGAAGATGGAGACAGCATAAACAATGTCATATAACCTTGTTTGTATTAATCTGACATGTCCAACTTTGTTCAACTACCATGTGACCTATCTCTGCTGCCAATTGCTTTTTTTGTTGCTTTTTTCTTCAATAAGAAATATTCTTATCATTAAATCCAAGCAAAAAAACTGGCCTGAAAAAGGGCACTATAGGGAGGATCAGCAAAGAATTGGGGAGCAACAAAGAAAATCATCCTAGAGGTCATCTTTCCAAGCTTACAGCACATGATAAATAGTCTATCATTCACCAAATTACTATTAGAAAGCTGAATAATGCTGTTCAAGCTACACAGTTTATCAATTCTATTATCTCTGATTCTGCTAGTCCTCAAACAGTTAGGAATGCATTGAAGAAGGCAGGTTTTTGCTTAGCAACAAAGAAGAAAGTTTCCATGCTCAAGGCTGTTCATCATACAAACTAGCTCAAGTTTGCTCAGTATTATGTATACTGGACAGTGGAGGATTGAAGTGAGTTTTGTGGAGTGATGAAACAAAGATCAATCAGATTGGACCAGATGAAAAAGTGTATGCATGGAAAATTTCAAGAGAACTACGATTTGATTGCATTACTACACCAATTTTCAAGCATGGAGGAAGTAACAATCTTATGGAAAAGCTTATATAAGTTATGGAAAAGCTGGATGCTGCACAATATTGTGAGATTTTGGATGGAGGAGTGGTGGAAAGCTTTGAGAAGCTCTCAGTAGGCAACAACCTGGTTTTCTGAATAACAACACTGATATTCTGGCCTGCCCAAACCCCTGATTTCAATCCTATCAAACATCTCTGGGTTTACATCAAGTGCAAACTTTTGGAGTATGAGGTACTCTCTAAAGGAGTGGGAGAGGGTGGTCAGGAGTAGAATGAAATACCACCAGAGATATGCCAAAACCTTATGAAGAGCATGCCTAGGAGAATTAAAGCAGTTATCAAGACAAATGGGGGCCATACCCAAGTACTAAATATAAAATTAGAGTGTGTCAAAAAACTGCCCCAATGATTGAATATTTTGTTTGATTTATTAATCAGCGAGTTTTTTTCCAAATCACATGATCCATACATCTATATAGAATGCGACGACCGTTTCGTGGGAATTGATGGATGACTAAAAATTGGTCAGCATTATGTAATTATTACCTAACAAGCTGGGTTCAAAGAAAGTTGTCACATTCTAGGGAGCAGCTGACTTTTAAATTTGAAACTGAGTTCGTGCCCATGGTCAACCCAAGTTGTTGCCACCTGATAGACTCTGAATTTTGATCCTTTACTGATCAATTGATGTTAAATTTAGTCACTTTCAAAGCTGTGGCCACACTCCAAAGTGAGTACTTCTACTGATTAATTGATATTGATAGATATCTTATCCTGTAAGTGATTTTGAACCTTTACTGACTGACTAATGTTGATTTTAGTACTTTCAAAGTTGTGGCCACACTCCAAAGTGAGTACTTTTACTGATTGATTGATATTGACACACATTGAATTAGGCATATAGATATCTTATCCTGTAAGTGATTTTTAATCTTGACTGACTGACTGATGTTGATTTTAGTTATTTTTAAAGTTGTTGCCACACTACAAAGTAATTGAGCATAGATATCTTATCCTGTAAGTGATTTTGAACCTTTACTGACTGACTGATGTTGATTTTAGTTACTTTTAAAGTTGTTATTTTTAACATTGTAAATTGTACTCAGATTAACTTGAGGTCAGGCTAATTAAGATGTAAATTGACTGAACAACAAAAAAGGCTTTAACCAAACAAAGTAAGGTTGAGGCTGGGATTATAGAATATTGAATACAGAGATGCAGGGCCTTAACCAAGGCTAAAATTGAACATGGAATATAGAAATTCAAGGCCTTAACCAAATGGAGTGAGGTGAGGCTGAGATTAAACATTGAATATGGAAATGCAAGGCCTTAACTGAACAAAGTGAGGTTGAGGCTGGAATAAAGACTGAGTATAGAAATGCAAGGCCTTAACTGAACAAGGTGAGGTTGAGGCTGGGATTAAAGACTGAGTATGAAAATTCAAGGCCTTGACTGAACAAAGTGAGGTTGAAGCTAGGATTAAAGACTAAATATGGAAATGCAAGGCCTTGACCGAACGAAGTGAAGTTGAGGCTGGAATTAAGCCCATATTTGGAGCCCTAACCAAACAAAGTGAGGTTGGGGTGGAGGTCACTCACTTACACATACTTGGAGCCCTAACCAAACGAAGTAAGGTTGGAGTGGAGGCTGAGTTACTTATACATACTTGGAGCTCTAACCGAACAAAGTAAGGTTAGGGTGGAGGCTGCGTACAGGGGGGTTTGGGAGCAAAGCCCCCAACGTGATGCTAGCTGCATGCCAAAGGCACGCAGTGCATCTCGTTTATATAGAATGCGATAACCATTTTATGGGAATTGATGGATGACTAAAATTGGTCAGCACTTATGTAAATTATTACCTAATAAGCTAGGTTTAAAAAAAGTCATTGCATTTTAGGGAGCCAGCTGACTTTCAAATTTGAAACTGAGTTCGTGCCCATGGTCAACTCAAGTTGTTGCCACCTAATAAACTCTGAAACCAGCTGACTTTCAAATTTGAAACTGAGTGACGTTTTCATGCTCATGGTTCTTCTCACCTACCCAACAACCCAAGTTGTTGCTACACTACAAAGCAAGTACTCCCACTGATTGATTTTTTTGATAAACTCTGAATTTTGCATAGATATTTCATCCTGTAAGTGATTTTGAATCTTTCCTGATTGATTGAGTTGAATTTAGTCACTTTCAAAGTTGTGGCCACACTATAAAGTGAGTACTTTTACTGATTGATTGATAATTGACACACATTGAATTAGGCATATAGATATCTTATCCTGTAAGTGATTTTTAACCTTTATTGACTAACTGATGTTGATTTTAGTTGCTTTCAAAGTTGTTGCCACACTACAAAGTGAGTACTTTTACTGATTGATTGATATTGACACACATTGAATTGTGCATAGATATCTTATCCTGTAAGTGATTTTGAACCTTTGCTGTTTGGTTGATATTGACTTTAGTCACTTTCAAAGTTGTTGCCACACTACACAGTGATTATTTTTACTGTTTGATTGATATAGATATCTCATCATATAAGTGATTTTAAATGTTTTGAGAGTATTTAAATGCTCAAAACTTAATAATTCAGGCAATCTTCAACTACTCCTTTTGAACCAAGTACTTCTGAAAGTCAAAGGCAACAAACTAGAAATCAAAGAAGGCTTGAGCAGCTACAAATGACTGATCCTGATGGTCATTGTGCTAGAGGTAATAGATCTTCTGATCAAATCAATATACTACCACTTCATATTGAACCTGGATCTGAGGCTATATGATCTGGGGGTATCAATTAAACTGCTTCTAGCTCTTCAGAAAGACCTATTAGGCAGCCTGCAGCTGCTGATAATCTATTTTCCATACCTAAAATAGTGCCACCTTTATCTGCTCCTATAGTCAATCAGCCTATTGCAGCTCAACCTACTGTGGATATTTCTGTTACTCATTTACCTGAAGAAAGAAATGCTCCTTTACACAATCAGCCTATTGCTGCTCAATCTATTCCTGTAACTCATTTGCCTGAAGGTTGGAATGCTCCTCTTGCTATGCCTTGCATAGTGCCACCTCCACTACCTCCTGCATTTAGAAGAACCAATAGACTGAGACAGGTTAAT